>JAPMUD010000083.1:0-54825 GCA_033459515.1 Theretra japonica
GAATATAAAAAAAAAAAAAAAAAAAAAAAAAACCTAACCTAACCTAACCTAACCTAACCTAACCTAACCTAACCTAACCTAACCTAACCTAACCTAACCTAACCTAACCTAACCTAACCTAACCTACACACCACCCTGCCACACATCACCCACCATCACACACAACTCACCACCCACCATGACACACCATCCACCACCCACATACCACGTACCACACATCACCCACCACCCACATACCACCCACCATCACACCAACCACCACCCACATACCCACCACCCACCATCACACACAACTCACCACCCACACACCACCCACAATGACACCACCCACCATCACACCACCCACCACCCACATACCCACATACCCACCACCCACATACCACCCACCACCCACATACCACCCACCATCACACCACCCACCACCCACATACCCACCACCCACATACCCACCACCCACATACCACCCATCACCCACATACTGCCCACCATTACTTCCACACCACCCACCAGCACACACAACTCACCACCCATTAGACACACCACCCACCACCCACATACCACGTACCACACATAACCCACCACCTCATACCAAATCACCCACCGCCACATATCAAACCTACACACCAGCCTGCCACACATCACCCACCATCACACACAACTCACCACCCACCATGACACACCACCCACCACCCACATACCACGTACCACACATCACCCACCACCCACATACCACCCACCATCACACCACCCAGCACCCACATACCCACCACCCACATACCACCCACCATCACACCAACCACCACCCACATACCCACCACCCACATACCCACCACCCACATACCCACCACCCACACACCACCCACCATGACACACCACCCACCACCCACATACCACGTACCACACATCACCCACCACACACATGCCACCCACCATCACACCACCCACCACCCACATACCCTAAACCCACATACCACCCATCACCCACATACCACCCACCATTACTTCCACACCACCCACCATGACACCACCCACCATCACACACAACTCACCACCCACCATGACACCACCCACCATCACACCACCCACCACCCACATACCCACCACCCACATACCCACCACCCACATACATACCACCCACATACCACCCACCACCCACATACCACCCACCATTACTTCCACACCACCCACCATGACACACCACCCACCACCCACATACCACGTACCACTCATCACCCACCACCCACATACCACCCACCATCACACCACCCACCACCCACATACCCACCACCCACATACAACCCATCACCCACATACCACCCACCATTACTTCCACACCACCCACCATGACACCACCCACCATCACACACAACTCACGACCCACCATTACACACCACCCACCACCCACATACAACGTACCACACATAACCCACCACCTCATACCAAATCACCCACCGCCACATATCAAACCTACACACCACCCTGCCACACATCACCCACCATCACACACAACTCACCACCCACCATGACACACCACCCACCACCCACATACCACGTACCACACATCACCCACCACCCACATACCACCCACCATCACACCACCCACCACCCACATACCCACCACCCACATACCACCCACCACCCACATACCACCCACCATTACTTCCACACCACCCACCATGACACACCACCCACCACCCACATACCACGTACCACACATCACCCACCACCCACATACCACCCACCATCACACCACCCACCACCCACATACCCACCACCCACATACCCACCACCCACATACCCACCACCCACATACAACCCATCATCCACATACCACCCACCATCACTTCCACACCACCCACCATGACACCACCCACCATCACACACAACTCACCACCCACCATGACACACCACCCACCACCCACATACCACGTACCACACATAACCCACCACCTCATACCAAATCACCCACCGCCACATATCAAACCTACACACCACCCTGCCATACATCTCCCACCATCACACACAACTCACCACCCACCATGACACCACCCACCACCCACATACCACGTACCACACATCACCCACCACCCACATACCACCCACCATCACACCCCCCACCATCACACACAACTCACCACCCACACACCACCCACACACCACCCACCATGACACCACCCACCATCACACCACCCACCACTTACATACCCACCACCCACATACCCACCACCCACATACCACCCACCACCCACATACCACCCACCATTACTTCCACACCACCCACCATGACACACCACCCACCATCACACACAACTCACCACCCACACATCACCCACCACCCACATACCACGTACCACACATCACCCACCAGCCACTTACCACCCACCATCACACCACCCAGCACCCACATACCTACCACCCACTTACCCACCACCCACATACCACCCACCATTACTTCCACACCATCCACCATGACACACCACCCACCACCCACATACCACGTACCACACATCACCCACCACCCACATACCACCCACCATCACACAACCCACCACCCACATACCCACCACCCACATACCCACCACCCACATACCACCCAACACCCACATACCACCCACCATTACTTCCACACCACCCACCATGACACCACTCACCATCACACACAACTCACCAACCACCATGACACACCACCCACCACCAACATACCCACCACCCACACACCACCCACCATGACACACCACCCACCACCCACATACCACGTACCACACATCACCCACCACCCACATACCACCCACTATCACACCACCCACCACCCACATATCCACCATCCACATACCTACCACCCACATACCACCCATCACCCACATACCACCCACCATTACTTCCACACCACCCACCATGACACCACCCACCATCACACACAACTCACCACCCACCATCACACCACCCACCACCCACATACCCACAACCCACATACCACCCATCACCCACATACCACCCACCATGACACACCACCCACCACCCACATACCACGTACCACACATCACCCACCACCCACATACCACCCACCACCCACATACATACCACCCACATACCACCCATCACCCACATACCACCCACCATTACTTCCACACCACCCACCATGACACCACCCACCATTACACACCACCCACCACCCACATACCACCCACCACCCACATACCAACCACCACCCACCATTACTTACACACCACCCACCATGACACACCACCCACCACCCACATACCACGTACCACACATCACCCACCACCCACATACCACCCACCATCACACCACCCACCACCCACATACCCACCACCCACATACCACCCACCACCCACATACCACCCACCATTACTTCCACACCACCCACCATGACACACCACCCACCACCCACATACCACGTACCACACATCACCTACCACCCACATACCACCCACCATCACACCACCCACCACCCACATACCCACCACCCACATACCCACCACCCACATACAACCCATCACCCACATACCACCCACCATCACTTCCACACCACCCACCATGACACCACCCACCATCACACACAACTCACCACCCACCATGACACACCACCCACCACCCACATACCACGTACCACACATAACCCACCACCTCATACCAAATCACCCACCGCCACATATCAAACCTACACACCACCCTGCCACACATCACCCACCATCACACACAACTCACCACCCACCATGACACCACCCACCACCCACATACCACGTACCACACATCACCCACCACCCACATACCACCCACCATCACACCCCCCACCATCACACACAACTCACCACCCACACACCACCCACCATGACACCACCCACCATCACACCACCCACCACTTACATACCCACCACCCACATACCCACCACCCACATACCACCCACCACCCACATACCACCCACCATTACTTCCACACCACCCACCATGACACATAAACAATCACACACAACTCACCACCCACACATCACCCACCACCCACATACCACGTACCACACATCACCCACCAGCCACATACCACCCACCATCACACCACCCAGCACCCACATACCTACCACCCACTTACCCACCACCCACATACCACCCACCATTACTTCCACACCACCCACCATGACAAACCACCCACCACCCACATACCACGTACCACACATCACCCACCACCCACATACCACCCACCATCACACAACCCACCACCCACATACCCACCACCCACATACCCACCACCCACATACCACCCATCACCCACATACCACCCACCATTACTTCCACACCACCCACCATGACACCACTCACCATCACACACAACTCACCAACCACCATGACACACCACCCACCACCCACATACCCACCACCCACACACCACCCACCATGACACACCACCCACCACCCACATACCACGTACCACACATCACCCACCACCCACATACCACCCACTATCACACCACCCACCACCCACATACCCACCATCCACATACCCACCACCCACATCCCACCCATCACCCACATACCACCCACCATTACTTCCACACCACCCACCATGACACCACCCACCATCACACACAACTCACCACCCACCACTACACACCACCCACCACCCACATACCACCCACCACCCACCACCCACATACCACCCACCATCACACCACCCACCACCCACATACCCACAACCCACATACCACCCATCACCCACATACCACCCACCATTACTTCCACACCACCCACCATGACACACCACCCACCATCACACACAACTCACCACCCATACATCACCCACCACCCACATACCACGTACCACACATCACCCACCACCCACATACCACCCACCATCACACCACCCAGCACCTACATACCCACCACCCACATACCCACCACCCACATACCACCCACCATCACACCACCCACCACCCATATACCTACAACCCACATACCACCCATCACCCACATACCACCCACCATTACTTCCACACCACCCGACATGACACCACCCACCATCACACACAACTCACCACCCACCATGACACATCACCCACCACCCACATACCACCCACCACCCACCACCCACATACCCACAACCCACATACCACCCATCACCCACATACCACCCACCATTACTTCCACACCACCCACCATGACACCACCCACCATCACACACAACTCACCACCCACCATGACACATCACCCACCACCCACATACCACGTACCACACATAAACCCACCACCTCATACCAAATCACCCACCGCCAGATATCAAACCTACACACCACCCTGCCACACATCACCCACCATCACACACAACTCACCACCCACCATGACACACCACCCACCACCCACATACCACGTACCACTCATCACCCACCACCCACATACCACCCACCATCACACCACCCAGCACCCACATACCCACCACCATCACACCACCCACCATCACACACAACTCACCACCCACACATCACCCACCACCCACATACCACGTACCACACATCACCCACCACCCACATACCACCCACCATCACACCACCCAGCACCCACATACCTACCACCCACATACCCACCACCCATATACCACCAACCATCACACCAACCACAATCACACCACCCACCATCACACGCAACTCACCACCCACACACCACCCACCATGACACCACCCACCATCACACCACCCACCACCCACATACCCATCACCCACATACCACCCACCATTACTTCCACACCACCCACCATGACACCACCCACCATTACACACCACCCACCACCCACACACCACCCACCATCACACACAACTCACCACCCATATACCACATACCACCCACCACCCACAAACCCACATACCCACCACCCACATACCCACCACCCACACACCACCCACCATGACACACCACCCACCACCCACATACCACGTACCACACATCACCCACCACCCACATACCACCAACCATCACACCACCCACCACCCACATACACACCACCCACACACCACCCATCACCCACATACCACCCACCATTACTTCCACACCACCCACCATGACACCACCCACCATCACACACAACTCACCACCCACACACCACCCACCATAACACCACCCACCATCACACCACCCACCACCCACATACCCACCACCCACATACCCACCACCCATATACCACCCACCACCCACATACCACCCACCACCCACATACCACCCACCATTACTTCCACACCACCCACCATGACACACCACCCACCACCCACATACCACGTACCACACATCACCCACCACCCACATACCACCCACCATCACACCACCCACCACCCACATACCCACCACCCACATACCCACCACCCACATACAACCCATCACCCACATACCACCCACCATTACTTCCACACCACCCACCATGACACCACCCACCATCACACAAAACTCACCACCCACCATGTAACACCACCCACCACCCTCATACCACGTACCACACATAACCCACCACCTCATACCAAATCACCCACCGCCACATATCAAACCTACACACCACCCTGCCACACATCACCCACCATCACACACAACTCACCACCCACCATGACACACCACCCACCACCCACATACCACGTACCACACATCACCCACCACCCACATACCACCCACCATCACACCACCCACCACCCACATACCCACCACCCACATACCCACCACCCACATACCCACCACCCACATACAACCCATCACCCACATACCACCAACCATTACTTCCACACAACCCACCATGACACCACCCACCATCACACACAACTCACCACCCACCATGACACACCACCCACCACCCACATACCACGTACCACACATAACCCACCACCTCATACCAAATCACCCACCGCCACATATCAAACCTACACACCACCCTGCTACACATCACCCACCATCACACACAACTCACCACCCACCATTACACACCACCCACCACCCACATACCAACCACCACCCACCATTACTTACACACCACCCACCATGACACACCACCCACCATCACACACAAGTCACCACCCACATACCACCCACCACCCACAAACCCACATACCCACCACCCACATACCCACCACCCACACACCACCCTCCATGACACACCACCCACCACCCACATACCACGTACCACACATCACCCACCACCCACATACCACCCACCATCACACCACCCACCAACCACATACACACCACCCACATACCACCCATCACCCACATACCACCCACCATTACTTCCACACCACCCACCATGACACCACCCACCATCACACACAACTCACCACCCACACACCACCCACCATGACACCACCCACCATCACACCACCCACCACCCACATACCCACCACCCACATACCCACCACCCACAAACCACCCACCACCCACATATCACCCACCACCCACATACCACCCACCATTACTTCCACACCACCCACCATGACACACCACCCACCACCCACATACCACGTACCACACATCACACACCACCCACATACCACCCACCATCACACCACCCACCACCCACATACCCACCACCCACATACCCACCACCCACATACAACCCATCACCCACATACCACCCACCATTACTTCCACACCACCCACCATGACACCACCCACCATCACACAAAACTCACCACCAACCATGACACACCACCCACCACACACATACCACGTACCACACATAACCCACCACCTCATACCAAATAACCCACCGCCACATATCAAACCTACACACCACCCTGCCACACATCACCCACCATCACACACAACTCACCACCCACCATGACACACCACCCACCGCCCACATACCACATACCACACATCACCCACCACCCACATACTACCCACCATCACACCACCCACCACCCACATACCCACCACCGACATACCCACCACCCACATACAACCCATCACCCACATACCACCCACCATTACTTCCACACCACCCACCATGACACCACCCACCATCACACACAACTCACCACCCACCATGACACACCACCCACCATCCACATACCACGTACCACACATCACCCAACACCCACATACCACCCACCATCACACCACCCACCACCCACATACCCACCACCCACATACCCACCACCCACATACCACCCACCATCACACCACCCACCACCCACATACCTACCACCACCATACCCACCACCCACATACCACCCATCACCCACATACCACCCACCATCACACCACCCACCACCCACATACCCACCACCCACATACCCACCACCCACATACCACCCATCACCCACATACTGCCCACCATCACACACAACTCACCACCCACCATGACACACCACCCACCACCCACCATGACACACCACCCACCACCCACATACCACGTACCACACATCACCCACCACCCACATACCACCCACCATCACACCACCCAGCACCCACATACCCACCACCCACATACCACCCACCATTACTTCCACACCACCCACCATGACACCACCCACCACCCACATACCCACCACCCACATACCCACCACCCACACACCACCCACCATGACACACCACCCACCACCCACATACCACGTACCACACATCACCCACCACCCACATACCACCCACCATCACACCACCCACCACCCACATACACACCACCCACATACCACCCATCACCCACATACCACCCACCATTACTTCCACACCACCCACCATGACACCACCCACCATCACACACAACTCACCACCCACACATCACCCACCACCCACATACCACGTACCACACATCACCCACCACCCACATACCACCCACCATCACACCACCCAGCACCAACATACCCACCACCCACATACCCACCACCCACATTCCACCCGCCATTACTTCCACACCACCCACCATGACACACCACCCACCACCCACATACCACCCACCATCACACCACCCACCACCCACATACCCACCACACACATACCCACCACCCACATACAACCCATCACCCACATACCACCCACCATTACTTCCACACCACCCACCATGACACCACCCACCATCACACACAACTCACCACCCACCATGACACACCACCCACCACCGACATACCACGTACCACACATCACCCACCACCCACATACCACCCACCATCACACCACCCACCACCCACATACCCACCACCCACATACCCACCACCCACATACCACCCATCACCCACATACCACCCACCATTACTTCCACACCACCCACCTTGACACCACCCACCATCACACACAACTCACCACCCACCATGACACCACCCACCATCACGCATGTGGGTGCTGGGTGGTGTGATGGTGGGTGGTGTGGAAGTAATGGTGGGTGGTATGTGGAAGTAATGGTGGGTGGTATGTGGGTGGTGGGTATGTGGGTGGTGGGTATGTGGGTGGTGGGTGGTGTCATGGTGGGTGGTGTGGAAGTAATGGTGGGTGGTATGTGGGTGGTGGGTATGTGGGTGCTGGGTGGTGTGATGGTGGGTGGTATGTGGGTGGTGGGTGATGTGTGGTACGTGGTATGTGGGTGGTGGGTGGTGTGTCATGGTGGGTGGTGGGTGGTGTGTCATGGTGGGTGGTGAGTTGTGTGTGATGGTGGGTGGTGTGGAAGTAATGGTGGGCAGTATGTGGGTGATGGGTTGTATGTGGGTGGTGGGTATGTGGGTGGTGGGTATGTGGGTGGTGGGTGGTGTGATGGTGGTTGGTATGTGGGGGATGGGTGGTGTGTGGGTGGTGGGTATGTGGGTGGTGGGTATGTGGGTGGTGGGTGATGTGTGGTACGTGGTATGTGGGTGGTGGGTGATGTGTGGGTGGTGAGTTGTGTGTGATGGTGGGTGGTGTGTCATGGTGGGTGGTGTGGAAGTAATGGTGGGTGGTATGTGGGTGGTATGTATGTGGGTGGTGGGTATGTGGGTGGTGGGTATGTGGGTGGTGGGTGGTGTGATGGTGGGTGGTGTCATGGTGGGTGGTGAGTTGTGTGTGATGGTGGGTGGTGTCATGGTGGGTGGTGTGGAAGTAATGGTGGGAGGTATGTGGGTGATGGGTGGTATGTGGGTGGTGGGTATGTGGGTGGTGGGTGGTGTGATGGTGGGTGGTATGTGTGTGGTGGGTGATGTGTGGTACGTGGTATGTGGGTGGTGGGTGGTGTGTCATGGTGGGTGGTGTGTGGGTGGTGGGTATGTGGGTGGTGGGTGGTGTCATGGTGGGTGGTGTGGAAGTAATGGTGGGTGGTATGTGGGTGGTGGGTATGTGGGTGCTGGGTGGTGTGATGGTGGGTGGTATGTGGGTGGTGGGTGATGTGTGGTACGTGGTATGTGGGTGGTGGGTGGTGTGTCATGGTGGGTGGTGAGTTGTGTGTGATGGTGGGTGATGTGTGGCAGGCTGGTGTGTAGGTTTGATATGTGGCGGTGGGTGATTTGGTATGAGGTGGTGGGTTATGTGTGGTACGTGGTATGTGGGTGGTGGGTGGTGTGTCATGGTGGGTGGTGAGTTGTGTGTGATGGTGGGTGGTGTGGAAGTAATGGTGGGCAGTATGTGGGTGATGGGTGGTATGTGGGTGGTGGGTATGTGGGTGGTGGGTGGTGTGATGGTGGGTGGTATGTGGGTGGTGGGTGGTATGTGGGTGGTGGGTATGTGGGTTGTGGGTATGTGGGTGGTGGGTGGTGTCATGGTGGGTGGTGTGGAAGTAATGGTGGGTGGTATGTGGGTGATGGGTGGTATGTGGGTGGTGGGTATGTGGGTGGTGGGTGGTGTGATGGTGGGTGGTATGTGGGTGGTGCGTGATGTGTGGTACGTGGTATGTGGGTGGTGGGTGGTGTGTCATGGTGGGTGGTGAGTTGTGTGTGATGGTGGGTGGTGTCATGGTGGGTGGTGTGGAAGTAATGGTGGGTGGTATGTGGGTGATGGGTTGTATGTGGGTGGTGGGTATGTGGGTGGTGGGTATGTGGGTGGTGGGTGGTGTGATGGTGGGTGGTATGTGGGTGGTGGGTGGTGTGTCATGGTGGGTGGTGTGGAAGTAATGGTGGGTGGTATGTGGGTGGTGGGTATGTGGGTGATGGGTATGTTGGTGCTGGGTGGTGTGATGGTGGGTGGTATGTGGGTGGTGGGTGATGTGTGGTACGTGGTATGTGGGTGGTGGGTGATGTGTGGGTGGTGAGTTGTGTGTGATGGTGGGTGGTGTGTCATGGTGGGTGGTGTAGAAGTAATGGTGGGTGGTATGTGGGTGGTGGGTGGTATGTGGGTGGTATGTATGTGGTTGGTGGGTATGTGGGTGGTGGGTATGTGGGTGGTGGGTATGTGGGTGGTGGGTGGTGTGATGGTGGGTGGTGTCATGGTGGGTGGTGAGTTGTGTGTGATGTCGGGTGGTGTCATGGTGGGTGGTGTGGAAGTAATGGTGGGTGGTATGTGGGTGATGGGTGGTATGTGGGTGGTGGGTATGTGGGTGGTGGGTGGTGTGATGGTGGGTGGTATGTGTGTGGTGGGTGATGTGTGGTACGTGGTATGTGGGTGGTGGGTGGTGTGTCATGGTGGGTGGTGTGTGGGTGGTGGGTATGTGGGTGGTGGGTATGTGGGTGGTAGGTGGTGTCATGGTGGGTGGTGTGGAAGTAATGGTGGGTGGTATGTGGGTGGTGGGTATGTGGGTGCTGGGTGGTGTGATGGTGGGTGGTGTGGAAGTAATGGTGGGTGGTATGTGGAAGTAATGGTGGGTGGTATGTGGGTGGTGGGTATGTGGGTGGTGGGTATGTGGGTGGTGGGTGGTGTCATGGTGGTTGGTGTGGAAGTAATGGTGGGTGGTATGTGGGTGGTGGGTATGTGGGTGCTGGGTGGTGTGATGGTGGGTGGTATGTGGGTGGTGGGTGATGTGTGGTACGTGGTATGTGGGTGGTGGGTGGTGTGTCATGGTGGGTGGTGGGTGGTGTGTCATGGTGGGTGGTGAGTTGTGTGTGATGGTGGGTGATGTGTGGCAGGCTGGTGTGTAGGTTTGATATGTGGCGGTGGGTGATTTGGTATGAGGTGGTGGGTTATGTGTGGTACGTGGTATGTGGGTGGTGGGTGGTGTGTCATGGTGGGTGGTGAGTTGTGTGTGATGGTGGGTGGTGTGGAAGTAATGGTGGGCAGTATGTGGGTGATGGGTGGTATGTGGGTGGTGGGTATGTGGGTGGTGGGTGGTGTGATGGTGGGTGGTATGTGGGTGGTGGGTGGTATGTGGGTGGTGGGTATGTGGGTTGTGGGTATGTGGGTGGTGGGTGGTGTCATGGTGGGTGGTGTGGAAGTAATGGTGGGTGGTATGTGGGTGATGGGTGGTATGTGGGTGGTGGGTATGTGGGTGGTGGGTGGTGTGATGGTGGGTGGTATGTGGGTGGTGCGTGATGTGTGGTACGTGGTATGTGGGTGGTGGGTGGTGTGTCATGGTGGGTGGTGTGGAAGTAATGGTGGGTGGTATGTGGGTGGTGGGTGGTATGTGGGTGGTATGTATGTGGTTGGTGGGTATGTGGGTGGTGGGTATGTGGGTGGTGGGTATGTGGGTGGTGGGTGGTGTGATGGTGGGTGGTGTCATGGTGGGTGGTGAGTTGTGTGTGATGTCGGGTGGTGTCATGGTGGGTGGTGTGGAAGTAATGGTGGGTGGTATGTGGGTGATGGGTGGTATGTGGGTGGTGGGTATGTGGGTGGTGGGTGGTGTGATGGTGGGTGGTATGTGTGTGGTGGGTGATGTGTGGTACGTGGTATGTGGGTGGTGGGTGGTGTGTCATGGTGGGTGGTGTGTGGGTGGTGGGTATGTGGGTGGTGGGTATGTGGGTGGTAGGTGGTGTCATGGTGGGTGGTGTGGAAGTAATGGTGGGTGGTATGTGGGTGGTGGGTATGTGGGTGCTGGGTGGTGTGATGGTGGGTGGTGTGGAAGTAATGGTGGGTGGTATGTGGAAGTAATGGTGGGTGGTATGTGGGTGGTGGGTATGTGGGTGGTGGGTATGTGGGTGGTGGGTGGTGTCATGGTGGTTGGTGTGGAAGTAATGGTGGGTGGTATGTGGGTGGTGGGTATGTGGGTGCTGGGTGGTGTGATGGTGGGTGGTATGTGGGTGGTGGGTGATGTGTGGTACGTGGTATGTGGGTGGTGGGTGGTGTGTCATGGTGGGTGGTGGGTGGTGTGTCATGGTGGGTGGTGAGTTGTGTGTGATGGTGGGTGATGTGTGGCAGGCTGGTGTGTAGGTTTGATATGTGGCGGTGGGTGATTTGGTATGAGGTGGTGGGTTATGTGTGGTACGTGGTATGTGGGTGGTGGGTGGTGTGTCATGGTGGGTGGTGAGTTGTGTGTGATGGTGGGTGGTGTGGAAGTAATGGTGGGCAGTATGTGGGTGATGGGTGGTATGTGGGTGGTGGGTGGTGTGATGGTGGGTGGTGTCATGGTGGGTGGTGAGTTGTGTGTGATGTCGGGTGGTGTCATGGTGGGTGGTGTGGAAGTAATGGTGGGTGGTATGTGGGTGATGGGTGGTATGTGGGTGGTGGGTATGTGGGTGGTGGGTGGTGTGATGGTGGGTGGTATGTGTGTGGTGGGTGATGTGTGGTACGTGGTATGTGGGTGGTGGGTGGTGTGTCATGGTGGGTGGTGTGTGGGTGGTGGGTATGTGGGTGGTGGGTATGTGGGTGGTAGGTGGTGTCATGGTGGGTGGTGTGGAAGTAATGGTGGGTGGTATGTGGGTGGTGGGTATGTGGGTGCTGGGTGGTGTGATGGTGGGTGGTGTGGAAGTAATGGTGGGTGGTATGTGGAAGTAATGGTGGGTGGTATGTGGGTGGTGGGTATGTGGGTGGTGGGTATGTGGGTGGTGGGTGGTGTCATGGTGGTTGGTGTGGAAGTAATGGTGGGTGGTATGTGGGTGGTGGGTATGTGGGTGCTGGGTGGTGTGATGGTGGGTGGTATGTGGGTGGTGGGTGATGTGTGGTACGTGGTATGTGGGTGGTGGGTGGTGTGTCATGGTGGGTGGTGGGTGGTGTGTCATGGTGGGTGGTGAGTTGTGTGTGATGGTGGGTGGTGTGGAAGTAATGGTGGGCAGTATGTGGGTGATGGGTGGTATATGGGTGGTGGGTATGTGGGTGGTGGGTATGTGGGTGGTGGGTGGTGTGATGGTGGGTGGTATGTGGGTGATGGGTGGTATGTGGGTGGTGGGTATGTGGGTGGTGGGTGGTGTGATGGTGGGTGGTATGTGGGTGGTGCGTGATGTGTGGTACGTGGTATGTGGGTGGTGAGTTGTGTGTGATGGTGGGTGGTGTGTCATGGTGGGTTGTGTGGAAGTAATGGTGGGTGGTATGTGGGTGGTGGGTGGTATGTGGGTGGTATGTATGTGGGTGGTGGGTATGTGGGTGGTGGGTATGTGGGTGGTGGGTGGTGTGATGGTGGGTGGTGTCATGGTGGGTGGTGAGTTGTGTGTGATGGTGGGTGGTGTCATGGTGGGTGATGTGGAAGTAATGGTGGGTGGTATGTGGGTGATGGGTGGTATGTGGGTGGTGGGTATGTGGGTGGTGGGTGGTGTGATGGTGGGTGGTATGTCGGTGGTGGGTGATGTGTGGTACGTGGTATGTGGGTGGTGGGTGGTGTGTCATGGTGGGTGGTGTGTGGGTGGTGGGTATGTGGGTGGTTGGTATGTGGGTGGTGGGTGGTGTCATGGTGGGTGGTGTGGAAGTAATGGTGCGTGGTATGTGGGTGGTGGGTATGTGGGTGCTGGGTGGTGTGATGCTGGGTGGTATGTGGGTGGTGGGTGATGTGTGGTACGTGGTATGTGGGTGGTGGTTGGTGTGTCATGGTGGGTGGTGTGGAAGTAATGGTGGGTGGTATGTGGGTGGTGGGTATGTGGGTGCTGGGTGGTGTGATGGTCGGTGGTATGTGGGTGGTGGGTGATGTGTGGTACGTGGTATGTGGGTGGTGGGTGATGTGTGGGTGGTGAGTTGTGTGTGATGGTGGGTGGTGTGTCATGGTGGGTGGTGTGGAAGTAATGGTGGGTGGTATGTGGGTGGTGGGTGGTATGTGGGTGGTATGTATGTGGGTGGTGGGTATGTGGGTGGTGGGTGGTGTGATGGTGGGTGGTGTCATGGTGGGTGGTGAGTTGTGTGTGATGGTGGGTGGTGTCATGGTGGGTGGTGTGGAAGTAATGGTGGGTGGTATGTGGGTGATGGGTGGTATGTGGGTGGTGGGTATGTGGGTGGTGGGTGGTGTGATGGTGGGTGGTATGTGTGTGGTGGGTGATGTGTGGTACGTGGTATGTGGGTGGTGGGTGGTGTGTCATGGTGGGTGGTGTGTGGGTGGTGGGTATGTGGGTGGTGGGTATGTGGGTGGTGGGTGGTGTCATGGTGGGTGGTGTGGAAGTAATGGTGGGTGGTATGTGGGTGGTGGGTATGTGGGTGCTGGGTGGTGTGATGGTGGGTGGTATGTGGGTGGTGGGTGATGTGTGGTACGTGGTATGTGGGTTGTGGGTGGTGTGTCATGGTGGGTGGTGAGTTGTGTGTGATGGTGGGTGATGTGTGGCAGGCTGGTGTGTAGGTTTGATATGTGGCGGTGGGTGATTTGGTATGAGGTGGTGGGTTATGTGTGGTACGTGGTATGTGGGTGGTGGGTGGTGTGTCATGGTGGGTGGTGAGTTGTGTGTGATGGTGGGTGGTGTGGAAGTAATGGTGGGCAGTATGTGGGTGATGGGTGGTATGTGGGTGGTGGGTATGTGGGTGGTGGGTGGTGTGATGGTGGGTGGTGTCATGGTGGGTGGTGTGTGGGTGGTGAGTTGTGTGTGATGGTGGGTGGTGTCATGGTGGGTGGTGTGGAAGTAATGGTTGGTGGTATGTGGGTGATGGGTGGTATGTGGGCTGTGGGTATGTGGGTGGTGGGTGGTGTGATGGTGGGTGGTATGTGGGTGGTGGGTGATGTGTGGTACGTGGTTTGTGGGTGGTGGGTGGTGTGTCATGGTGGGTGGTGTGTGGGTGGTGGGTATGTGGGTGGTTGGTATGTGGGTGGTGGGTGGTGTCATGGTGGGTGGTGTGGAAGTAATGGTGCGTGGTATGTGGGTGGTGGGTATGTGGGTGCTGGGTGGTGTGATGGTGGGTGGTATGTGGGTGGTGGGTGATGTGTGGTACGTGGTATGTGGGTGGTGGGTGGTGTGTCATGGTGGGTGGTGTGGAAGTAATGGTGGGTGGTATGTGGGTGGTGGGTATGTGGGTGGTGGGTATGTTGGTGCTGTGTGGTGTGATGGTGGGTGGTATGTGGGTGGTGGGTGATGTGTGGTACGTGGTATGTGGGTGGTGGGTGATGTGTGGCTGGTGAGTTGTGTGTGATGGTGGGCTGTGTGTCATGGTGGGTGGTGTGGAAGTAATGGTGGGTGGTATGTGGGTGGTGGGTGGTATGTGGGTGGTATGTATGTGGGTGGTGGGTATGTGGGTGGTGTGTATGTGGGTGGTGGGTATGTGGGTGGTGTGTATGTGGGTGGTGGGTGGTGTGATGGTGGGTGGTGTCATGGTGGGTGGTGAGTTGTGTGTGATGGTGGGTGGTGTCATGGTGGGTGGTTTGGAAGTAATGGTGGGTGGTATGTGGGTGATGGGTGGTATGTGGGTGGTAGGTATGTGGGTGGTGGGTGGTGTGATGGTGGGTGGTATGTGTGTGGTGGGTGATGTGTGGTACGTGGTATGTGGGTGGTGGGTGGTGTGTCATGGTGGGTGGTGTGTGGGTGGTGGGTATGTGGGTGGTGGGTATGTGGGTGGTGGGTGGTGTCATGGTGGGTGGTGTGGAAGTAATGGTGGGTGGTATGTGGGTGGTGGGATGTGGGTGCTGGGTGGTGTGATGGTGGGTGGTATGTGGGTGGTGAGTTGTGTGTGATGGTGGGTGATGTGTGGCAGGCTGGTGTGTAGGTTTGATATGTGGCGGTGGGTGATTTGGTATGAGGTGGTGGGTTATGTGTGGTACGTGGTATGTGGGTGGTGGGTGGTGTGTCATGGTGGGTGGTGAGTTGTGTGTGATGGTGGGTGGTGTCATGGTGGGTGGTGTGGAAGTAATGGTGGGTGGTATGTGGGTGATGGGTTGTATGTGGGTGGTGGGTATGTGGGTGGTGGGTATGTGGGTGGTGGGTGGTGTGATGGTGGGTGGTATGTGGGTGGTGGGTGATGTGTGGTACGTGGTATGTGGGTGGTGGGTGGTGTGTCATGGTGGGTGGTGTGGAAGTAATGGTGGGTGGTATGTGGGTGGTGGGTGGTATGTGGGTGGTGGGTGGTATGTGGGTGGTGGGTATGCGGGTGGTGGGTATGTGGGTGGTGGGTGGTGTGATGGTGGGTGGTGTCATGGTGGGTGGTGTGTGGGTGGTGAGTTGTGTGTGATGGTGGGTGGTGTCATGGTGGGTGGTGTGGAAGTAATGGTGGGTGGTATGTGGGTGATGGGTGGTATGTGGGTGGTGTGTATGTGGGTGGTGGGTGGTGTGATGGTGGGTGGTATGTGGGTGGTGGGTGATGTGTGGTACGTGGTATGTGGGTGGTGGGTGGTGTGTCATGGAGGGTGGTGTGTGGGTGGTGGGTATGTGGGTGGTGGGTATGTGGGTTTGTGGGTGGTGGGTGGTATGTGGTATGTGGGTGGTGAGTTGTGTGTGATGGTGGGTGGTGTGTCATGGTGGGTGGTGTGTAAGTAATGGTGGGTGGTGGTTGGTATGTGGGTGGTGGGTGGTATGTAGGTGGTGGGTGGTGTGTAATGGTGGGTGGTGAGTTGTGTGTGATGGTGGGTGATGTGTAGCAGGGTGGTGTGTAGGTTTGATATGTGGCGGTGGGTGATTTGGTATGAGGTGGTGGGTTATGTGTGGTGTGGCGTACTAATTATAACAACAATTATAATTGTTCCAGGAAGGTTAATAAAATATAAATAAATGTGTCCTGCGACAGTCCAACATTTTTTGCATATAGTTAATGTCCGATGGAATTGCGCAAGCGCAGGCCACGCCCACTACGCCCGGCCGGCGCCGCGCCACACCAGACAGTTACGCTCGAGCCACGGCCGTCGGAACAAAACCTCAACGAGTCGCTTACCTGACGTAACATCGCGCATCTCCCACGAGGACAGTGCGAAAGTATAATCTAGACTTTAAGTAGTGTTAAGTAATATTGTAGTGCTGAACATCAATTATAATTTACGTTTTCTGTCCGAGTTTCTGTTGCGCCGATATACCTACCCGCTACACAAAAAGACACTACAAGTGGTGACCCCGAGCTGTTCACGAAAGAACAAAGTTGTGGCCATGGAAAGCGGAAGAAAACTTGATCCTAGTAGTTGCGGAGAATCATGTCGCGTGGGCATAAAAGTTCCACCATTTTACCCAGAAAACCCAATGCTATGGTTTGCCCAGCTGGAAGCACAGTTTGCATTAGCTAACATCACCAGCGACTCCACCAAGTATTTTCACACAATCAGCCAGCTGGATCTTCAATACGCAGCAGAGGTCGAAGACATTATAGCAGAACCGCCGGCATCAAATAAATACGATAAGCTTAAAGCAGAACTTATCAAACGGCTGTCCACATCCCGGGATAAAAAAGTGAAACAACTTCTCGTTCACGAGGAGCTTGGAGACAGGAAACCATCTCAGTTTGCCCGATATTTACAAAGCCTGGCAGGGCCTGGAGTGCCTGAGGATTTCATCAGATCAATATGGACTAGCCGTCTACCGCAAAACATGCAGGCAATAATCGCATCCCAAACGAAGGCATCGATGGAGGAGCTAGCAGATTTGGCTGACCGCATACACGACGTAGTCAGCCCAAACCACCAAGTGGCATCAACGTCGTGCAACGTACCCCCAAGCAGTAGCACCGAGACTACAATGGACCAGAAGATTGCCGCACTCACGGAGCAAGTCATGGTGCTAGCTACAGAGGTGCGACGATCACGGTCCACTAAGAAAGAATATTCACAAACCGATCGAAGACGACGCTCTAGAACCAGATCAAAATCCAACTTTCAACAATATTCAACATGCTGGTATCACTACAAATTTGGAAGTAAGGCCAGAAAGTGTGTTAAACCCTGTGATTTCACGGGAAACGCTGCGGGCGGTCGATAATGGCGACAAACGAACGCCCCAGTACCGGTCGCCTGTTTGTTACAGATTTTAAAAGTAAGATGCAATTTTTAGTAGATACAGGTAGTGATTTATGTGTGTATCCAATATCTAAAATTAAGGAACGACGTTACCCTAAAACAAATTTTGATTTGTGCGCCGCTAACGGTAGTAAAATAAATACTTACGGGTACATTACGCTAAAACTAAACCTAGGGTTGCGTCGTGACTTTACTTGGAAGTTTATCATAGCAGACGTCACAAAGGCGATAATAGGTGTCGATTTTTTATGTTTTTTTAATTTGATTGTTGATTGTAGGAATCAGCAGTTAATCGACAGAAACACTAGTTCAATTGCACCGGGCTCACCCGCCTGCACGTCTGATATTGTACCATCTGTGAAAGTGATCACAGGCAATTCCGTATACCACGACATCCTCAAAGATTTTCCCGATATTACGCGCCCCTCTGGTGCACACCATACACCTAAACACAACACCCTACATTATATACGTACTACACCGGGTCCACCAACATCATGTACCCCACGTAGGTTGGCCCCAGACAAATTAAGAATCGCAAAGGATGAGTTTGCCACTATGCTGCAAATGGGCATAGCCAGACTATCCGATTCACCTTGGTCGTCACCACTACACCTAGCTCCAAAGAAAGATAGTGGTTGGCGACCATGTGGAGACTATAGGATGTTAAATGCCAGAACTATTCCAGACAGGTATCCTATACGCCATATCCACGATTTCGCACACAGTCTTTCAGGTTGTAGAATCTTCTCCACTATAGACCTGGTAAAAGCATACAACCAAATACCAGTGAATCCGGCCGATATCGCAAAGACCGCAATAGCAACACCGTTCGGACTTTATGAGTTCCCTTTTATGACGTTCGGTCTTAGAAATGCCGCCCAGACTTTTCAACGATTCGTAGACGAAATGCTACGCGGATTAGATTTTTGTTTCGCATATTTGGATGATTTTTTGATATTCTCTCGCGACGAGATAACTCACAAGAGTCATTTGCGGCAAGTCTTTGCCAGACTTAAAGAGTATGGTATGATAATAAACATACCAAAATGCAAATTTGGAGTTTCAGAAGCAACATTTTTAGGATACCATATTTCTAAAGAAGGTACAACGCCGCTGCCCGTCAAGGTTCAAGCTATCAAAGACTTCCCTATACCGAAGACTGCACGGGAGCTAAGGAGATTCTTGGGTATGCTAAATTTTTATCGTAGGTTCATACCGAATGCTGCTCAACATCAAGCCCAGCTCAACATGCTTCTCCAAGGAAACGTAAAAGGTTCACATCCTATCACATTCACGGAATCCGAATATCAAGCCTTTAAATCAAGCAAAGAGTGCTTGTGTAAGGCTACCCTGTTGGCTCATCCCAATGTCCAACTTAAATTGGGCATAGTGACGGACGCTTCTGAAACCGCCATAGGGGCAGCTTTGCAACAACAAGGTGATGATGGTTCTTGGCAGCCGTTGGCTTTCTTTTCAAAAAAGTTAAGCACATCCCAAAAAAAATATTCACCCTACGACAGGGAGCTGCTAGCAATATATGAAGCTATAAAACACTTTCGGCATATGGTAGAGGCCAGAGACTTCGTGGTTTATACCGACCATAAACCCCTATCCTACGCTTTTCACTCCCGCAAAGACCATTGCTCTCCGAGGCAATTCCGGCACCTCGACTTCATATCCCAGTTTACCACAGACATCAGACACATAGCCGGTAGGGATAACGTGGTGGCGGATACATTATCCAGGGTCGAAGAAATCGTTCAGCCAGTAGACTTACAATTCTTGGCAAAACTACAGGAATCGGACTCAGAGTTGAAACTATTACTGCGCAGTAACACCTCTTTGTCTTTACAAAAAATCAAAATGCCAAATGTCGAAGCAGCAATTTATTGTGACGTAAGTGGAAACACCAGCCGTCCATATATTCCCCAGGATCTCCGAACGCGCGTTTTTGAGAGCTTACATTCCTTAAGCCACCCGGGGGCAAGAGCATCTGTGAAACTTGTAGCCGATCGATACGTTTGGCCTGGGGTGAAAAAGGATTGCAGGAAATGGTCACAGGCATGCCTAGCCTGCCAAAAATCTAAAATATCTAGGCATTGCTCTCCACCTATTGGCACATTCGAATTGCCAAAAACGAGGTTCGCGCACATTCATATAGACTTGGTAGGACCACTTCCACTATCACATGGGTATAAATACTGCCTCACCGCCGTAGATAGATTCACTCGTTGGCCCGAGGCAATACCACTCCGTGACATCACAGCCGAAACCGTTGCAAACGCATTACTTCATGGGTGGATCGCCCGTTTTGGATGCCCGTTGGATATTGTTACCGATCGTGGCTCTCAATTCGAATCCGCCTTATTCCGCCGCCTGTCTGAGCTGGTAGGTTTCCAGCATAAAAGAACAACAGCGTATCACCCAACCTGCAACGGACTGGTGGAGCGATTTCATCGACAGTTCAAAACAGCAATTATTTGTCATGGAACTAATGATTGGGTGGAATCGCTCCCAATAGTCCTCCTCGGAATCAGAAGTGCGTACAAGGAAGACTTGTTAACCTCTTCAGCAGAACTCGTTTACGGAGAACCACTTAGATTACCTGGCGAATTCTTTAATCCACAAACGAATGAACCTTGTAATATGACGGACTATTTGTCCCGCATTCGAACATTTGCGAACAAAATCAGACCAATGCCAGCCTCACGTCACGGAAAACGAGGCGTATTTGTGTTTAAAGATCTGAAGACGGCGTCACATATTTTCCTTAGAGAAGAAATAAACCGTAGTTGCCTAAACCCCGCGTACTCGGGCCCGCACCAGGTAATCAAGACTGGTGATAAGGTA
This sequence comes from Theretra japonica, assembly GCA_033459515.1. Classification (NCBI taxonomy): domain Eukaryota; kingdom Metazoa; phylum Arthropoda; class Insecta; order Lepidoptera; family Sphingidae; genus Theretra; species Theretra japonica. Next base: position 21,989 of record JAPMUD010000083.1, read on the forward strand.
ATTACCATCCTTCTTCACGGAAAACCAATCACAGTATCTTTAGACCGCGTCAAACCAGCCTATGTATTGCCCGACCCACACACGACTAAAACAGACATAAACATACATACAGACACACATTCTTACAAGCGTACACTAAGCACGCCTAAAACAAAACCACAAATACCCCAAACATTAAACGACCCAGATCCAAACGAACAAACAACGAGAACACGATCAGGTCGCCTCATACGTTTTCCGAAATATTATCGCCCTTAGACGGTCTCAAGGAGGGGGTGATGTGGCGTACTAATTATAACAACAATTATAATTGTTCCAGGAAGGTTAATAAAATATAAATAAATGTGTCCTGCGACAGTCCAACATTTTTTGCATATAGTTAATGTCCGATGGAATTGCGCAAGCGCAGGCCACGCCCACTACGCCCGGCCGGCGCCGCGCCACACCAGACAGTTACGCTCGAGCCACGGCCGTCGGAACAAAACCTCAACGAGTCGCTTACCTGACGTAACATCGCGCATCTCCCACGAGGACAGTGCGAAAGTATAATCTAGACTTTAAGTAGTGTTAAGTAATATTGTAGTGCTGAACATCAATTATAATTTACGTTTTCTGTCCGAGTTTCTGTTGCGCCGATATACCTACCCGCTACACAAAAAGACACTACATGTGGTACGTGGTATGTGGGTGGTGGGTGGTGTGTCATGGTGGGTGGTGAGTTGTGTGTGATGGTGGGTGGTGTCATGGTGGGTGGTGTGGAAGTAATGGTGGGTGGTATGTGGGTGATGGGTTGTATGTGGGTGGTGGGTATGTGGGTGGTGGGTATGTGGGTGGTGGGTGGTGTGATGGTGGGTGGTATGTGGGTGGTGGGTGATGTGTGGTACGTGGTATGTGGGTGGTGGGTGGTATGTGGGTGGTGGGTGGTATGTGGGTGGTGGGTATGTGGGTGGTGGTTGGTGTGATGGTGGGTGGTGTGTGGGTGGTGAGTTGTGTGTGATGGTGGGTGGTGTCATGGTGGGTGGTGTGGAAGTAATGGTGGGTGGTATGTGGGTGATGGGTGGTATGTGGGTGGTGGGTATGTGGGTGGTGGGTGGTGTGATGGTGGGTGGTATGTGTGTGGTGGGTGATGTGTGGTACGTGGTATGTGGGTGGTGGGTGGTGTGTCATGGTGGGTGGTGTGTGGGCGGTGGGTATGTGGGTGGTGGGTATGTGGGTGGTGGGTGGTGTCATGGTGGGTGGTGTGGAAGTAATGGTGGGTGGTATGTGGGTGGTGGGTATGTGGGTGCTGGGTGGTGTGATGGTGGGTGGTATGTGGGTGGTGGGTGATGTGTGGTACGTGGTATGTTGGTGGTGGGTCGTGTGTCATGGTGGGTGGTGAGTTGTGTGTGATGGTGGGTGATGTGTGGCAGGCTGGTGTGTAGGTTTGATATGTGGCGGTGGGTGATTTGGTATGAGGTGGTGGGTTATGTGTGGTACGTGGTATGTGGGTGGTGGGTGGTGTGTCATGGTGGGTGGTGAGTTGTGTGTGATGGTGGGTGGTGTGGAAGTAATGGTGGGCAGTATGTGGGTGATGGGTGGTATGTGGGTGGTGGGTATGTGGGTGGTGGGTGGTGTGATGGTGGGTGGTATGTGGGTGGTGGGTGGTATGTGGGTGGTGGGTATGTGGGTGGTGGGTATGTGGGTGGTGGGTGGTGTCATGGTGGGTGGTGTGGAAGTAATGGTGGGTGGTATGTGGGTGATGGGTGGTATGTGGGTGGTGGGTATGTGGGTGGTGGGTGGTGTGATGGTGGGTGGTATGTGGGTGGTGGGTGATGTGTGGTACGTGGTATGTGGATGGTGGGTGGTGTGTCATGGTGGGTGGTGAGTTGTGTGTGATGGTGGGTGGTGTCATGGTGGGTGGTGTGGAAGTAATGGTGGGTGGTATGTGGGTGATGGGTTGTATGTGGGTGGTGGGTATGTGGGTGGTGGGTATGTGGGTGGTGGGTGGTGTGATGGTGGGTGGTATGTGGGTGGTGGGTGGTGTGTCATGGTGGGTGGTGTGGAAGTAATGGTGGGTGGTATGTGGGTGGTGGGTATGTGGGTGATGGGTATGTTGGTGCTGGGTGGTGTGATGGTGGGTGGTATGTGGGTGGTGGGTGATGTGTGGTACGTGGTATGTGGGTGGTGGGTGATGTGTGGGTGGTGAGTTGTGTGTGATGGTGGGTGGTGTGTCATGGTGGGTGGTGTGGAAGTAATGGTGGGTGGTATGTGGGTGGTGGGTGGTATGTGGGTGGTATGTATGTGGTTGGTGGGTATGTGGGTGGTGGGTATGTGGGTGGTGGGTATGTGGGTGGTGGGTGGTGTGATGGTGGGTGGTGTCATGGTGGGTGGTGAGTTGTGTGTGATGGTGGGTGGTGTCATGGTGGGTGGTGTGGAAGTAATGGTGGGTGGTATGTGGGTGATGGGTGGTATGTGGGTGGTGGGTATGTGGGTGGTGGGTGGTGTGATGGTGGGTGGTATGTGTGTGGTGGGTGATGTGTGGTACGTGGTATGTGGGTGGTGGGTGGTGTGTCATGGTGGGTGGTGTGTGGGTGGTGGGTATGTGGGTGGTGGGTGGTGTCATGGTGGGTGGTGTGGAAGTAATGGTGGGTGGTATGTGGGTGGTGGGTATGTGGGTGCTGGGTGGTGTGATGGTGGGTGGTGTGGAAGTAATGGTGGGTGGTATGTGGAAGTTATGGTGGGTGGTATGTGGGTGGTGCGTATGTGGGTGGTGGGTATGTGGGTGGTGGGTGGTGTCATGGTGGGTGGTGTGGAAGTAATGGTGGGTGGTATGTGGGTGGTGGGTATGTGGGTGCTGGGTGGTGTGATGGTGGGTGGTATGTTGGTGGTGGGTGATGTGTGGTACGTGGTATGTGGGTGGTGGGTGGTGTGTCATGGTGGGTGGTGGGTGGTGTGTCATGGTGGGTGGTGAGTTGTGTGTGATGGTGGGTGGTGTGGAAGTAATGGTGGGCAGTATGTGGGTGATGGGTGGTATGTGGGTGGTGGGTATGTGGGTGGTGGGTATGTGGGTGGTGGGTGGTGTGATGGTGGGTGGTATGTGGGTGATGGGTGGTATGTGGGTAGTGGGTATGTGGGTGGTGGGTATGTGGGTGGTGGGTGGTGTGATGGTGGGTGGTATGTGGGTGGTGGGTGGTATGTGGGTGGTGGGTATGTGGTTGGTGGGTATGTGGGTGGTGGGTGGTGTGATGGTGGGTGGTGTCATGGTGGGTGGTGTGTGTTGTGGTGAGTTGTGTGTGATGGTGGGTGGTGGGTATGTGGGTGCTGGGTGGTGTGATGGTGGGTGGTATGTGGGTGATGGGTTGTATGTGGGTGGTGGGTATGTCGGTGGTGGGTATGTGGGTGGTGGGTGGTGTGATGGTGGGTGGTATGTGGGTGGTGGGTGATGTGTGGTACGTGGTATGTGGGTGGTGGGTTGTGTGTCATGGTGGGTGGTGAGTTGTGTGTGATGGTGGGTGATGTGTGGCAGGGTGGTGTGTAGGTTTGATATGTGGCGGTGGGTGATTTGGTATGAGGTGGTGGGTTATGTGTGGTACGTGGTATGTGGGTGGTGTGTGGTGTGTCATGGTGGGTGTTGAGTTTTGTGTGATGGTGGGTGGTGTCATGGTGGGTGGTGTGGAAGTAATGGTGGGTGGTATGTGGGTGATGGGTTGTATGTGGGTGGTGGGTATGTGGGTGGTGGGTATGTGGGTGGTGGGTGGTGTGATGGTGGGTGGGTGATGTGTGGTACGTGGTATGTGGGTGGTGGGTGGTGTGTCATGGTGGGTGGTGAGTTGTGTGTGATGGTGGGTGGTGTCATGGTGGGTGGTGTGGAAGTAATGGTGGGTGGTATGTGGGTGATGGGTTGTATGTGGGTGGTGGGTATGTGGGTGGTGGGTATGTGGGTGGTGGGTGGTGTGATGGTGGGTGGTATGTGGGTGGTGGGTGGTGTGTCATGGTGGGTGGTGTGGAAGTAATGGTGGGTGGTATGTGGGTGGTGGGTATGTGGGTGATGGGTATGTTGGTGCTGGGTGGTGTGATGGTGGGTGGTATGTGGGTGGTGGGTGATGTGTGGTACGTGGTATGTGGGTGGTGGGTGATGTGTGGGTGGTGAGTTGTGTGTGATGGTGGGTGGTGTGTCATGGTGGGTGGTGTGGAAGTAATGGTGGGTGGTATGTGGGTGGTGGGTGGTATGTGGGTGGTATGTATGTGGTTGGTGGGTATGTGGGTGGTGGGTATGTGGGTGGTGGGTATGTGGGTGGTGGGTGGTGTGATGGTGGGTGGTGTCATGGTGGGTGGTGAGTTGTGTGTGATGGTGGGTGGTGTCATGGTGGGTGGTGTGGAAGTAATGGTGGGTGGTATGTGGGTGATGGGTGGTATGTGGGTGGTGGGTGGTGTGATGGTGGGTGGTATGTGTGTGGTGGGTGATGTGTGGTACGTGGTATGTGGGTGGTGGGTGGTGTGTCATGGTGGGTGGTGTGTGGGTGGTGGGTATGTGGGTGGTGGGTGGTGTCATGGTGGGTGGTGTGGAAGTAATGGTGGGTGGTATGTGGGTGGTGGGTATGTGGGTGCTGGGTGGTGTGATGGTGGGTGGTGTGGAAGTAATGGTGGGTGGTATGTGGAAGTTATGGTGGGTGGTATGTGGGTGGTGGGTATGTGGGTGGTGGGTATGTGGGTGGTGGGTGGTGTCGTGGTGGGTGGTGTGGAAGTAATGGTGGGTGGTATGTGGGTGGTGGGTATGTGGGTGCTGGGTGGTGTGATGGTGGGTGGTATGTTGGTGGTGGGTGATGTGTGGTACGTGGTATGTGGGTGGTGGGTGGTGTGTCATGGTGGGTGGTGGGTGGTGTGTCATGGTGGGTGGTGAGTTGTGTGTGATGGTGGGTGGTGTGGAAGTAATGGTGGGCAGTATGTGGGTGATGGGTGGTATGTGGGTGGTGGGTATGTGGGTGGTGGGTGGTGTGATGGTGGGTGGTATGTGGGTGATGGGTGGTATGTGGGTAGTGGGTATGTGGGTGGTGGGTATGTGGGTGGTGGGTATGTGGGTGGTGGGTGGTATGTGGGTGGTGGGTGATGTGTGGTACGTGGTATGTGGGTGGTGGGTTGTGTGTCATGGTGGGTGGTGAGTTGTGTGTGATGGTGGGTGATGTGTGGCAGGGTGGTGTGTAGGTTTGATATGTGGCGGTGGGTGATTTGGTATGAGGTGGTGGGTTATGTGTGGTACGTGGTATGTGGGTGGTGTGTGGTGTGTCATGGTGGGTGTTGAGTTTTGTGTGATGGTGGGTGGTGTCATGGTGGGTGGTGTGGAAGTAATGGTGGGTGGTATGTGGGTGATGGGTTGTATGTGGGTGGTGGGTATGTGGGTGGTGGGTATGTGGGTGGTGGGTGGTGTGATGGTGGGTGGGTGATGTGTGGTACGTGGTATGTGGGTGGTGGGTGGTGTGTCATGGTGGGTGGTGAGTTGTGTGTGATGGTGGGTGGTGTCATGGTGGGTGGTGTGGAAGTAATGGTGGGTGGTATGTGGGTGATGGGTTGTATGTGGGTGGTGGGTATGTGGGTGGTGGGTATGTGGGTGGTGGGTGGTGTGATGGTGGGTGGTATGTGGGTGGTGGGTGGTGTGTCATGGTGGGTGGTGTGGAAGTAATGGTGGGTGGTATGTGGGTGGTGGGTATGTGGGTGATGGGTATGTTGGTGCTGGGTGGTGTGATGGTGGGTGGTATGTGGGTGGTGGGTGATGTGTGGTACGTGGTATGTGGGTGGTGGGTGATGTGTGGGTGGTGAGTTGTGTGTGATGGTGGGTGGTGTGTCATGGTGGGTGGTGTGGAAGTAATGGTGGGTGGTATGTGGGTGGTGGGTGGTATGTGGGTGGTATGTATGTGGTTGGTGGGTATGTGGGTGGTGGGTATGTGGGTGGTGGGTATGTGGGTGGTGGGTGGTGTGATGGTGGGTGGTGTCATGGTGGGTGGTGAGTTGTGTGTGATGGTGGGTGGTGTCATGGTGGGTGGTGTGGAAGTAATGGTGGGTGGTATGTGGGTGATGGGTGGTATGTGGGTGGTGGGTGGTGTGATGGTGGGTGGTATGTGTGTGGTGGGTGATGTGTGGTACGTGGTATGTGGGTGGTGGGTGGTGTGTCATGGTGGGTGGTGTGTGGGTGGTGGGTATGTGGGTGGTGGGTGGTGTCATGGTGGGTGGTGTGGAAGTAATGGTGGGTGGTATGTGGGTGGTGGGTATGTGGGTGCTGGGTGGTGTGATGGTGGGTGGTGTGGAAGTAATGGTGGGTGGTATGTGGAAGTTATGGTGGGTGGTATGTGGGTGGTGGGTATGTGGGTGGTGGGTATGTGGGTGGTGGGTGGTGTCGTGGTGGGTGGTGTGGAAGTAATGGTGGGTGGTATGTGGGTGGTGGGTATGTGGGTGCTGGGTGGTGTGATGGTGGGTGGTATGTTGGTGGTGGGTGATGTGTGGTACGTGGTATGTGGGTGGTGGGTGGTGTGTCATGGTGGGTGGTGGGTGGTGTGTCATGGTGGGTGGTGAGTTGTGTGTGATGGTGGGTGGTGTGGAAGTAATGGTGGGCAGTATGTGGGTGATGGGTGGTATGTGGGTGGTGGGTATGTGGGTGGTGGGTGGTGTGATGGTGGGTGGTATGTGGGTGATGGGTGGTATGTGGGTAGTGGGTATGTGGGTGGTGGGTATGTGGGTGGTGGGTGGTGTGATGGTGGGTGGTATGTGGGTGGTGGGTGGTATGTGGGTGGTGGGTATGTGGTTGGTGGGTATGTGGGTGGTGGGTGGTGTGATGGTGGGTGGTGTCATGGTGGGTGGTGTGTGTTGTGGTGAGTTGTGTGTGATGGTGGGTGGTGGGTATGTGGGTGCTGGGTGGTGTGATGGTGGGTGGTATGTGGGTGATGGGTTGTATGTGGGTGGTGGGTATGTCGGTGGTGGGTATGTGGGTGGTGGGTGGTGTGATGGTGGGTGGTATGTGGGTGGTGGGTGATGTGTGGTACGTGGTATGTGGGTGGTGGGTTGTGTGTCATGGTGGGTGGTGAGTTGTGTGTGATGGTGGGTGATGTGTGGCAGGGTGGTGTGTAGGTTTGATATGTGGCGGTGGGTGATTTGGTATGAGGTGGTGGGTTATGTGTGGTACGTGGTATGTGGGTGGTGTGTGGTGTGTCATGGTGGGTGTTGAGTTTTGTGTGATGGTGGGTGGTGTCATGGTGGGTGGTGTGGAAGTAATGGTGGGTGGTATGTGGGTGATGGGTTGTATGTGGGTGGTGGGTATGTGGGTGGTGGGTATGTGGGTGGTGGGTGGTGTGATGGTGGGTGGTATGTGGGTGGTGGGTGATGTGTGGTACGTGGTATGTGGGTGGTGGGTGGTGTGTCATGGTGGGTGGTGTGGAAGTAATGGTGGGTGGTATGTGGGTGGTGGGTGGTATGTGGGTGGTGGGTGGTATGTGGGTGGTGGGTATGTGGGTGGTGGGTATGTGGGTGGTGGGTGGTGTGATGGTGGGTAGTGTCATGGTGGGTGGTGTGTGGGTGGTGAGTTGTGTGTGATGGTGGGTGGTGTCATGGTGGGTGGTGTGGAAGTAATGGTGGGTGGTATGTGGGTGATGGGTGGTATGTGGGTGGTGTGTATGTGGGTGGTGGGTGGTGTGATGGTGGGTGGTATGTGGGTGGTGGGTGATGTGTGGTACGTGGTATGTGGGTGGTGGGTGGTGTGTCATGGAGGGTGGTGTGTGGGTGGTGGGTATGTGGGTGGTGGGTATGTGGGTTTGTGGGTGGTGGGTGGTATGTGGTATGTGGGTGGTGAGTTGTGTGTGATGGTGGGTGGTGTGTCATGGTGGGTGGTGTGTAAGTAATGGTGGGTGGTGGTTGGTATGTGGGTGGTGGGTGGTATGTGGGTGGTGGGTGGTGTGTAATGGTGGGTGGTGTCATGGTGGGTGGTGTGAAGTAATGGTGGGTGGTATGTGGGTGATGGGTATGTGGGTGGTGGGTATGTGGGTGGTGGGTGGTGTGATGGTGGGTGGTATGTGGGTGGTGGGTGGTATGTGGGTGGTGGGTGGTATGTGGGTGGTGGGTATGTGGGTGGTGGTTGGTGTGATGGTGGGTGGTGTCATGGTGGGTGGTGTGTGGGTGGTAAGTTGTGTGTGATGGTGGGTGGTGTCATGGTGGGTGGTGTGGAAGTAATGGTGGGTGGTATGTGGGTGATGGGTGGTATGTGGGTGGTGGGTATGTGGGTGGTGGGTGGTGGGTGGTGTGATGGTGGGTGGTATGTGGGTGGTGGGTGATGGTGGGTGGTGTCATGGTGGGTGGTGTGGAAGTAATGGTGGGTGGTATGTGGGTGATGGGTGGTATGTGGGTGGTGTGATGGTGGGTGGTATGTGGGTGGTGGGTGATGTGTGGTACGTGGTATGTGGGTGGTGGGTGGTGTGTCATGGAGGGTGGTGTGTGGGTGGTGGGTATGTGGGTGGTGGGTATGTGGGTTTGTGGGTGGTGGGTGGTATGTGGTATGTGAGTGGTGAGTTGTGTGTGATGGTGGGTGGTGTGTCATGGTGGGTGGTGTGTAAGTAATGGTGGGTGGTGGTTGGTATGTGGGTGGTGGGTGGTATGTGGGTGGTGCGTGGTGTGTAATGGTGGGTGGTGTCATGGTGGGTGGTGTGGAAGTAATGGTGGGTGGTATGTGGGTGATGGGTGGTATTTGGGTGGTGGGTATGTGGGTGGTGGGTGGTAAGATGGTGGGTGGTATGTGGGTGGTGGGTGATGTGTGGTACGTGGTATGTGGGTGGTGGGTGGTGTGTCATGGTGGGTGGTATGTGGGTGATGGGTGGTATGTGGGTTGTGGGTATGTGGGTGGTGGGTGGTGTGATGGTGGGTGATATGTGGGTGGTGGGTGGTGGGTGGTATGTGGGTGGTGGGTGGTGTGTCATGGTGGGTGGTGAGTTGTGTGTGATGGTGGGTGGTGTCATGGTGGGTGGTGTGGAAGTAATGGTGGGTGGTATGTGGGTGATGGGTGGTATGTGGGTGGTGGGTATGTGGGTGGTGGGTGGTGTGATGGTGGGTGGTATGTGTGTGGTGGGTGATGTGTGGCACGTGGTATGTGGGTGGTGGGTGGTGTGTCATGGTGGGTGGTGTGTGGGTGGTAGGTATCTGGGTGGTGGGTATGTGGGTGGTGGGTGGTGTCATGGTGGGTGGTGTGGAAGTAATGGTAGGTGGTATGTGGGTGGTGGGTATGTGGGTGCTGGGTGGTGTGATGGTGGGTGGTATGTGGGTGGTGGGTGATGTGTGGTACGTGGTATGTGGGTGGTGGGTGGTGTGTCATGGTGGGTGGTGAGTTGTGTGTGATGGTGGGTGATGTGTGGCAGGCTGGTGTGTAGGTTTGATATGTGGCGGTGGGTGATTTGGTATGAGGTGGTGGGTTATGTGTGGTACGTGGTATGTGGGTGGTGGGTGGTGTGTCATGGAGGGTGGTGTGTGGGTGGTGGGTATGTGGGTGGTGGGTATGTGGGTTTGTGGGTGGTGGGTGGTATGTGGTATGTGAGTGGTGAGTTGTGTGTGATGGTGGGTGGTGTGTCATGGTGGGTGGTGTGTAAGTAATGGTGGGTGGTGGTTGGTATGTGGGTGGTGGGTGGTATGTGGGTGGTGAGTTGTGTGTGATGGTGGGTGGTGTCATGGTGGGTGGTGTGGAAGTAATGGTGGGTGGTATGTGGGTGATGGGTGGTATGTGGGTGGTGGGTATGTGGGTGGTGGGTGGTGTGATGGTGGGTGGTATGTGTGTGGTGGGTGATGTGTGGCACGTGGTATGTGGGTGGTGGGTGGTGTGTCATGGTGGGTGGTGTGTGGGTGGTAGGTATCTGGGTGGTGGGTATGTGGGTGGTGGGTGGTGTCATGGTGGGTGGTGTGGAAGTAATGGTAGGTGGTATGTGGGTGGTGGGTATGTGGGTGCTGGGTGGTGTGATGGTGGGTGGTATGTGGGTGGTGGGTGATGTGTGGTACGTGGTATGTGGGTGGTGGGTGGTGTGTCATGGTGGGTGGTGAGTTGTGTGTGATGGTGGGTGATGTGTGGCAGGCTGGTGTGTAGGTTTGATATGTGGCGGTGGGTGATTTGGTATGAGGTGGTGGGTTATGTGTGGTACGTGGTATGTGGGTGGTGGGTGGTGTGTCATGGTGGGTGGTGAGTTGTGTGTGATGGTGGGTGGTGTGGAAGTAATGGTGGGCAGTATGTGGGTGATGGGTGGTATGTGGGTGGTGGGTATGTGGGTGGTGGGTATGTGGGTGGTGGGTGGTGTGATGGTGGGTGGTATGTGGGTGGTGGGTATGTGGGTGGTGGGTATGTGGGTGGTGGGTGGTGTGATGGTGGGTGGTATGTGGGTGGTGGGTGGTATGTGGGTGGTGGGTGGTATGTGGGTGGTGGGTGGTATGTGGGTGGTGGGTATGTGGGTGGTGGTTGGTGTGATGGTGGGTGGTGTCATGGTGGGTGGTGTGTGGGTGGTGAGTTGTGTGTGATGGTGGGTGGTGTCATGGTGGGTGGTGTGGAAGTAATGGTGGGTGGTATGTGGGTGATGGGTGGTATGTGGGTGGTGGGTATGTGGGTGGTGGGTATGTGGGTGGTGGGTGGTGTGATGGTGGGTGGTATGTGGGTGGTGGGTGATGTGTGGTACGTGGTATGTGGGTGGTGGGTGGTGTGTCATGGTGGGTGGTGAGTTGTGTGTGATGGTGTGTGGTGTGGAAGTAATGGTGGGCAGTATGTGGGTGATGGGTGGTATGTGGGTGGTGGGTATGTGGGTGGTGGGTATGTGGGTGGTGGGTGGTGTGATGGTGGGTGGTATGTGGGTGGTGGGTGGTATGTGGGTGGTGGGTATGTGGGTGGTGGGTGGTGTGATGGTGGGTGGTGTCATGGTGGGTGGTGTGTGGGTAGTGAGTTGTGTGTGATGGTGGGTGGTGTCATGGTGGGTGGTGTGGAAGTAATGGTGGGTGGTATGTGGGTGATGGGTGGTATGTGGGTGGTGGGTATGTGGGTGGTGGGTGGTGTGATGGTGGGTGGTATGTGGGTGGTGGGTGATGTTTGGTACGTGGTAAGTGGGTGATGGGTGGTGTGTCATGGTGGGTGGTGTGTGGGTGGTGGGTATGTGGGTGGTTGGTATGTGGGTGGTGGGTGGTGTCATGGTGGGTGGTGTGGAAGTAATGGTGCGTGGTATGTGGGTGGTGGGTATGTGGGTGCTGGGTGGTGTGATGGTGGGTGGTATGTGGGTGGTGGGTGATGTGTGGTACGTGGTATGTGGGCGGTGGGTGGTGTGTCATGGTGGGTGGTGTGGAAGTAATGGTGGGTGGTATGTGGGTGGTGGGTATGTGGGTGGTGGGTATGTTGGTGCTGGGTGGTGTGATGGTGGGTGGTAAGTGGGTGGTGGGTGATGTGTGGTACGTGGTATGTGGGTGGTGGGTGATGTGTGGGTGGTGAGTTGTGTGTGATGGTGGGTGGTGTGTCATGGTGGGTGGTGTGGAAGTAATGGTGGGTGGTATGTGGGTGGTGGGTGGTATGTGGGTGGTATGTATGTGGGTGGTGGGTATGTGGGTGGTGGGTATGTGGGTGGTGGGTGGTGTGATGGTGGGTGGTGTCATGGTGGGTGGTGAGTTGTGTGTGATGGTGGGTGGTGTCATGGTGGGTGGTGTGTGGGTGGTGGGTATGTGGGTGCTGGGTGGTGTGATGGTGGGTGGTATGTGGGTGGTGGGTGATGTGTGGTACGTGGTATGTGGGTGGTGGGTGGTGTGTCATGGTGGGTGGTGGGTGGTGTGTCATGGTGGGTGGTGAGTTGTGTGTGATGGTGGGCAGTATGTGGGTGATGGGTGGTATGTGGGTGGTGGGTATGTGGGTGGTGGGTATGTGTGTGGTGTGGAAGTAATGGTGGGCAGTATGTGGGTGATGGGTGGTATGTGGGTGGTGGGTATGTGGGTGGTGGGTATGTGGGTGGTGGGTGGTGTGATGGTGGGTGGTGTCATGGTGGGTGGTGTGTGGGTAGTGAGTTGTGTGTGATGGTGGGTGGTGTCATGGTGGGTGGTGTGGAAGTAATGGTGGGTGGTATGTGGGTGATGGGTGTCATGGTGGGTGGTGAGTTGTGTGTGATGGTGGGTGGTGTCATGGTGGGTGGTGTGTGGGTGGTGGGTATGTGGGTGCTGGGTGGTGTGATGGTGGGTGGTATGTGGGTGGTGGGTGATGTGTGGTACGTGGTATGTGGGTGGTGGGTGGTGTGTCATGGTGGGTGGTGGGTGGTGTCATGGTGGGTGGTGAGTTGTGTGTGATGGTGGGCAGTATGTGGGTGATGGGTGGTATGTGGGTGGTGTGATGGTGGGTGGTATGTGGGTGGTGGGTGGTATGTGGGTGGTGGGTATGTGGGTGGTGGGTGGTGTGATGGTGGGTGGTGTCATGGTGGGTGGTGTGTGGGTAGTGAGTTGTGTGTGATGGTGGGTGGTGTCATGGTGGGTGGTGTGGAAGTAATGGTGGGTGGTATGTGGGTGATGGGTGGTATGTGGGTGGTGGGTATGTGGGTGGTGGGTGGTGTGATGGTGGGTGGTATGTGGGTGGTGGGTGATGTTTGGTACGTGGTAAGTGGGTGATGGGTGGTGTGTCATGGTGGGTGGTGTGTGGGTGGTGGGTATGTGGGTGGTTGGTATGTGGGTGGTGGGTGGTGTTTGGTACGTGGTAAGTGGGTGATGGGTGGTGTGTCATGGTGGGTGGTGTGTGGGTGGTGGGTATGTGGGTGGTTGGTATGTGGGTGGTGGGTGGTGTCATGGTGGGTGGTGTGGAAGTAATGGTGCGTGGTATGTGGGTGGTGGGTATGTGGGTGCTGGGTGGTGTGATGGTGGGTGGTATGTGGGTGGTGGGTGATGTGTGGTACGTGGTATGTGGGCGGTGGGTGGTGTGTCATGGTGGGTGGTGTGGAAGTAATGGTGGGTGGTATGTGGGTGGTGGGTATGTGGGTGGTGGGTATGTTGGTGCTGGGTGGTGTGATGGTGGGTGGTATGTGGGTGGTGGGTGATGTGTGGTACGTGGTATGTGGGTGGTGGGTGATGTGTGGGTGGTGAGTTGTGTGTGATGGTGGGTGGTGTGTCATGGTGGGTGGTGTGGAAGTAATGGTGGGTGGTATGTGGGTGGTGGGTGGTATGTGGGTGGTATGTATGTGGGTGGTGGGTATGTGGGTGGTGGGTATGTGGGTGGTGGGTGGTGTGATGGTGGGTGGTGTCATGGTGGGTGGTGAGTTGTGTGTGATGGTGGGTGGTGTCATGGTGGGTGGTGTGTGGGTGGTGGGTATGTGGGTGCTGGGTGGTGTGATGGTGGGTGGTATGTGGGTGGTGGGTGATGTGTGTGGTGTGGAAGTAATGGTGGGCAGTATGTGGGTGATGGGTGGTATGTGGGTGGTGGGTATGTGGGTGGTGGGTATGTGGGTGGTGGGTGGTATGTGGGTGGTGGGTGATGTTTGGTACGTGGTAAGTGGGTGATGGGTGGTGTGTCATGGTGGGTGGTGTGTGGGTGGTGGGTATGTGGGTGGTTGGTATGTGGGTGGTGGGTGGTGTCATGGTGGGTGGTGTGGAAGTAATGGTGCGTGGTATGTGGGTGGTGGGTATGTGGGTGCTGGGTGGTGTGATGGTGGGTGGTATGTGGGTGGTGGGTGATGTGTGGTACGTGGTATGTGGGCGGTGGGTGGTGTGTCATGGTGGGTGGTGTGGAAGTAATGGTGGGTGGTATGTGGGTGGTGGGTATGTGGGTGGTGGGTATGTTGGTGCTGGGTGGTGTGATGGTGGGTGGTATGTGGGTGGTGGGTGATGTGTGGTACGTGGTATGTGGGTGGTGGGTGATGTGTGGGTGGTGAGTTGTGTGTGATGGTGGGTGGTGTGTCATGGTGGGTGGTGTGGAAGTAATGGTGGGTGGTATGTGGGTGGTGGGTGGTATGTGGGTGGTATGTATGTGGGTGGTGGGTATGTGGGTGGTGGGTATGTGGGTGGTGGGTGGTGTGATGGTGGGTGGTGTCATGGTGGGTGGTGAGTTGTGTGTGATGGTGGGTGGTGTCATGGTGGGTGGTGTGGAAGTAATGGTGGGTGGTATGTGGGTGATGGGTGGTATGTGGGTGGTGGGTATGTGTGTGGTGGGTGGTGTGATGGTGGGTGGTATGTGTGTGGTGGGTGATGTGTGGTACGTGGTATGTGGGTGGTGGGTGGTGTGTCATGGTGGGTGGTGTGTGGGTGGTGGGTATGTGGGTGGTGGGTATGTGGGTGGTGGGTGGTGTCATGGTGGGTGGTGTGGAAGTAATGGTGGGTGGTATGTGGGTGGTGGGTATGTGGGTGCTGGGTGGTGTGATGGTGGGTGGTATGTGGGTGGTGGGTGATGTGTGGTACGTGGTATGTGGGTGGTGGGTGGTGTGTCATGGTGGGTGGTGGGTGGTGTGTCATGGTGGGTGGTGAGTTGTGTGTGATGGTGGGCAGTATGTGGGTGATGGGTGGTATGTGGGTGGTGGGTATGTGGGTGGTGGGTATGTGGGTGGTGGGTGCTGTGATGGTGGGTGGTATGTGGGTGATGGGTGGTATGTGGGTGGTGGGTATGTGGGTGGTGGGTATGTGGGTGGTGGGTGGTGTGATGGTGGGTGGTATGTGGGTGGTGGATGGTATGTGGGTGGTGGGTATGTGGGTGGTGGGTATGTGGGTGGTGGGTGGTGTGATGGTGGGTGGTGTCATGGTGGGTGGTGTGTGGGTGGTGAGTTGTGTGTGATGGTGGGTGGTGGGTATGTGGGTGGTGGGTGGTGTGATGGTGGGTGGTATGTGTGTGGTGGGTGATGTGTGGTACGTGGTATGTGGGTGGTGGGTGGTGTGTCATGGTGGGTGGTGTGTGGGTGGTGGGTATGTGGGTGGTGGGTATGTGGGTGGTGGGTGGTGTCATGGTGGGTGGTGTGGAAGTAATGGTGGGTGGTATGTGGGTGGTGGGTATGTGGGTGCTGGGTGGTGTGATGGTGGGTGGTATGTGGGTGGTGGGTGATGTGTGATACGTGGTATGTGGGTGGTGGGTGGTGTTTCATGGTGGGTGGTGGGTGGTGTGTCATGGTGGGTGGTGAGTTGTGTGTGATGGTGGGTGGTGTGGAAGTAATGGTGGGCAGTATGTGGGTGATGGGTGGTATGTGGGTGGTGGGTATGTGGGTGGTGGGTATGTGGGTGGTGGGTGGTGTGATGGTGGGTGGTATGTGGGTGATGGGTGGTATGTGGGTGGTGGGTATGTGGGTGGTGGGTATGTGGGTGGTGGGTGGTGTGATGGTGGGTGGTATGTGGGTGGTGGGTGGTATGTGGGTGGTGGGTATGTGGGTGGTGGGTATGTGGGTGGTGGGTGGTGTGATGGTGGGTGGTGTCATGGTGGGTGGTGTGTGGGTGGTGAGTTGTGTGTGATGGTGGGTGGTGGGTATGTGGGTGCTGGGTGGTGTGATGGTGGGTGGTATGTGGGTGGTGGGTGATGTGTGGTACGTGGTATGTGGGTGGTGGGTGGTGTGTCATGGTGGGTGGTGAGTTGTGTGTGATGGTGGGTGATGTGTAGCAGGGTGGTGTGTAGGTTTGATATGTGGCGGTGGGTGATTTGGTATGAGGTGGTGGGTTATGTGTGGTACGTGGTATGTGGGTGGTGGGTGGTGTGTCATGGTGGGTGGTGAGTTGTGTGTGATGGTGGGTGGTGTCATGGTGGGTGGTGTGGAAGTAATGGTGGGTGTTATGTGGGTGATGGGTTGTATGTGGGTGGTGGGTATGTCGGTGGTGGGTATGTGGGTGGTGGGTGGTGTGATGGTGGGTGGTATGTGGGTGGTGGGTGATGTGTGGTACGTGGTATGTGGGTGGTGGGTGGTGTGTCATGGTGGGTGGTGAGTTGTGTGTGATGGTGGATGATGTGTGGCAGGGTGGTGTGTAGGTTTGATATGTGGCGGTGGGTGATTTGGTATGAGGTGGTGGGTTATGTGTGGTACGTGGTATGTGGGTGGTGGGTGGTGTGTCATGGTGGGTGGTGAGTTGTGTGTGATGGTGGGTGGTGTCATGGTGGGTGGTGTGGAAGTAATGGTGGGTGGTATGTGGGTGATGGGTTGTATGTGGGTGGTGGGTATGTGGGTGGTGGGTATGTGGGTGGTGGGTGGTGTGATGGTGGGTTGTATGTGGGTGGTGGGTGATGTGTGGTACGTGGTATGTGGGTGGTGGGTGGTGTGTCATGGTGGGTGGTGTGGAAGTAATGGTGGGTGGTATGTGGGTGGTGGGTGGTATGTGGGTGGTGGGTGGTATGTGGGTGGTGGGTATGTGGGTGGTGGGTATGTGGGTGGTGGGTGGTGTGATGGTGGGTGGTGAGTTGTGTGTGATGGTGGGTGGTGTCATGGTGGGTGGTGTGGAAGTAATGGTGGGTGGTATGTGGGTGATGGGTGGTATGTGGGTGGTGGGTATGTGGGTGTTGGGTATGTGGGTGCTGGGTGGTGTGATGGTGGGTGGTATGTGGGTGGTGGGTGATGTGTGGTACGTGGTATGTGGGTGGTGGGTGGTGTGTCATGGTGGGTGGTGAGTTGTATGTGATGGTGGGTGATGTGTGGCAGGGTGGTGTGGAGGTTTGATATGTGGCGGTGGGTGATTTGGTATGAGGTGGTGGGTTATGTGTTGTACGTGGTATGTGGGTGGTGGGTGGTGTGTCATGGTGGGTGGTGAGTTGTGTGTGATGGTGGGTGGTGTCATGGTGGGTGGTGTGGAAGTTATGGTGGGTGGTATGTGGGTGATGGGTTGTATGTGGGTGGTGGGTATGTGGGTGGTGGGTATGTGGGTGCTGGGTGGTGTGATGGTGGGTGGTATATGGGTGGTGGGTGATGTGTGGTACGTGGTATGTGGGTGGTGGGTGGTGAGTTGTGTGTGATGGTGGGTGATGTGTGGCAGGGTGGTGTGTAGGTTTGATATGTGGCGGTGGGTGATTTGGTATGAGGTGGTGGGTTATGTGTGGTACGTGGTATGTGGGTGGTGGGTGGTGTGTCATGGTGGGTGGTGAGTTGTGTGTGATGGTGTGTGGTGTCATGGTGGGTGGTGTGGAAGTAATGGTGGGTGGTATGTGGGTGATGGGTTGTATGTGGGTGGTGGGTATGTTGGTGGTGGGTGGTGTGATGGTGGGTGGTATGTGGGTGGTGGGTGATGTGTGGTACGTGGTATGTGGGTGGTGGGTGGTGTCATGGTGGGTGGTGTGGAAGTAATGGTGGGTGGTATGTGGGTGGTAGGTGGTATGTGGGTGGTGGGTATGTGGGTGGTGGGTATGTGGGTGGTGGGTGGTGTGATGGTGGGTGGTATGTGGGTGGTGGGTGATGTGTGGTACGTGGTATGTGGGTGGTGGGTGGTGTGTCATGGTGGGTGGTGTGTGGGTGGTGGGTATGTGGGTGGTGGGTTTGTGGGTGGTGGGTGGTGTGATGGTGGGTGGTGTCATGGTGGGTGGTGTGTGGGTGGTGAGTTGTGTGTGATGGTGGGTGGTGTCATGGTGGGTGGTGTGGAAGTAATGGTGGGTGGTATGTGGGTGAAAGGTTGTATGTGGGTGGTGGGTATGTGGGTGGTGGGTATGTGGGTGGTGGGTGGTGTGATGGTGGGTGGTATGTGGGTGGTGGGTGATGTGTGGTACGTGGTATGTGGGTGGTGGGTGGTGTGTCATGGTGGGTGGTGAGTTGTGTGTGATGGTGGGTGATGTGTGGCAGGGTGGTGTGTAGGTTTGATATGTGGCGGTGGAAGATTTGGTATGAGGTGGTGGGTTATGTGTGGTACGTGGTATGTGGGTGGTGGGTGGTGTGTCATGGTGGGTGGTGAGTTGTGTGTGATGGTGGGTGGTGTCATGGTGGGTGGTGTGGAAGTAATGGTGGGTGGTATGTGGGTGATGGGTTGTATGTGGGTGGTGGGTATGTGGGTGGTGGGTGGTGTGATGGTGGGTGGTATGTGGGTGGTGGGTGATGTGTGGTACGTGGTATGTGGGTGGTGGGTGGTGTGTCATGGTGGGTGGTGTGGAAGTAATGGTGGGTGGTATGTGGGTGGTGGGTGGTATGTGGGTGTTGGGTGGTATGTGGGTGGTGGGTATGTGGGTGGTGGGTATGTGGGTGGTGGGTGGTGTGATGGTGGGTGGTGTCATGGTGGGTGGTGTGTGGTTGGTGAGTTGTGTGTGATGGTGGGTGGTGTCATGGTGGGTGGTGTGGAAGTAATGGTGGGTGGTATGTGGGTGATGGGTGGTATGTGGGTGGTGTGTATGTGGGTGGTGGGTGGTGTGATGGTGGGTGGTATGTGGGTGGTGGGTGATGTGTGGTACGTGGTATGTGGGTGGTGGGTGGTGTGTCATGGTGGGTGGTGTGTGGGTGGTGGGTATGTGGGTGGTGGGTATGTGGGTGGTGGGTGGTGTCATGGTGGGTGGTGTGGAAGTAATGGTGGGTGGTATGTGGGTGGTGGGTATGTGGGTGCTGGGTGGTGTGATGGTGGGTGGTATGTGGGTGGTGGGTGATGTGTGATACGTGGTATGTGGGTGGTGGGTGGTGTTTCATGGTGGGTGGTGGGTGGTGTGTCATGGTGGGTGGTGAGTTGTGTGTGATGGTGGGTGGTGTGGAAGTAATGGTGGGCAGTATGTGGGTGATGGGTGGTATGTGGGTGGTGGGTATGTGGGTGGTGGGTATGTGGGTGGTGGGTGGTGTGATGGTGGGTGGTATGTGGGTGATGGGTGGTATGTGGGTGGTGGGTATGTGGGTGGTGGGTATGTGGGTGGTGGGTGGTGTGATGGTGGGTGGTATGTGGGTGGTGGGTGGTATGTGGGTGGTGGGTATGTGGGTGGTGGGTATGTGGGTGGTGGGTGGTGTGATGGTGGGTGGTGTCATGGTGGGTGGTGTGTGGGTGGTGAGTTGTGTGTGATGGTGGGTGGTGGGTATGTGGGTGCTGGGTGGTGTGATGGTGGGTGGTATGTGGGTGGTGGGTGATGTGTGGTACGTGGTATGTGGGTGGTGGGTGGTGTGTCATGGTGGGTGGTGAGTTGTGTGTGATGGTGGGTGATGTGTAGCAGGGTGGTGTGTAGGTTTGATATGTGGCGGTGGGTGATTTGGTATGAGGTGGTGGGTTATGTGTGGTACGTGGTATGTGGGTGGTGGGTGGTGTGTCATGGTGGGTGGTGAGTTGTGTGTGATGGTGGGTGGTGTCATGGTGGGTGGTGTGGAAGTAATGGTGGGTGTTATGTGGGTGATGGGTTGTATGTGGGTGGTGGGTATGTCGGTGGTGGGTATGTGGGTGGTGGGTGGTGTGATGGTGGGTGGTATGTGGGTGGTGGGTGATGTGTGGTACGTGGTATGTGGGTGGTGGGTGGTGTGTCATGGTGGGTGGTGAGTTGTGTGTGATGGTGGGTGATGTGTGGCAGGGTGGTGTGTAGGTTTGATATGTGGCGGTGGAAGATTTGGTATGAGGTGGTGGGTTATGTGTGGTACGTGGTATGTGGGTGGTGGGTGGTGTGTCATGGTGGGTGGTGAGTTGTGTGTGATGGTGGGTGGTGTCATGGTGGGTGGTGTGGAAGTAATGGTGGGTGGTATGTGGGTGATGGGTTGTATGTGGGTGGTGGGTATGTGGGTGGTGGGTGGTGTGATGGTGGGTGGTATGTGGGTGGTGGGTGATGTGTGGTACGTGGTATGTGGGTGGTGGGTGGTGTGTCATGGTGGGTGGTGTGGAAGTAATGGTGGGTGGTATGTGGGTGGTGGGTGGTATGTGGGTGTTGGGTGGTATGTGGGTGGTGGGTATGTGGGTGGTGGGTATGTGGGTGGTGGGTGGTGTGATGGTGGGTGGTGTCATGGTGGGTGGTGTGTGGGTGGTGAGTTGTGTGTGATGGTGGGTGGTGTCATGGTGGGTGGTGTGGAAGTAATGGTGGGTGGTATGTGGGTGATGGGTGGTATGTGGGTGGTGTGTATGTGGGTGGTGGGTGGTGTGATGGTGGGTGGTATGTGGGTGGTGGGTGATGTGTGGTACGTGGTATGTGGGTGGTGGGTGGTGTGTCATGGTGGGTGGTGTGTGGGTGGTGGGTATGTCGGTGGTGGGTATGTGGGTGGTGGGTGGTGTCATGGTGGGTGGTGTGGAAGTAATGGTGGGTGGTATGTGGGTGGTGGGTATGTGGGTGCTGGGTTGTGTGATGGTGGGTGGTATGTGGGTGGTGGGTGATACGTGGTACGTGGTATGTGGGTGGTGGGTGGTGTGTCATGGTGGGTGGTGTGTGGGTGGTGGGTATGTGGGTGATGGGTATGTGGGTGGTGGGTGGTGAGTTGTGTGTGATGGTGGGTGGTGTCATGGTGGGTGGTGTGGAAGTAATGGTGCGTGGTATGTGGGTGGTGGGTATGTGGGTGCTGGGTGGTGTGATGCTGGGTGGTATGTGGGTGGTGGGTGATGTGTGGTACGTGGTATGTGGGTGGTGGGTGGTGTGTCATGGTGGGTGGTGTGGAAGTAATGGTGGGTGGTATGTGGGTGGTGGGTATGTGGGTGCTGGGTGGTGTGATGGTGGGTGGTATGTGGGTGGTGGGTGATGTGTGGTACGTGGTATGTGGGTGGTGGGTGATGTGTGAGTGGTGAGTTGTGTGTGATGGTGGGTGGTGTGTCATGGTGGGTGGTGTGGAAGTAATGGTGGGTGGTATGTGGGTGGTGGGTGGTATGTGGGTGGTATGTATGTGGGTGGTGGGTATGTGGGTGGTGGGTATGTGGGTGGTGGGTGGTGTGATGGTGGGTGGTGTCATGGTGGGTGGTGAGTTGTGTGTGATGGTGGGTGATGTGTGGCAGGCTGGTGTGTAGGTTTGATATGTGGCGGTGGGTGATTTGGTATGAGGTGGTGGGTTATGTGTGGTACGTGGTATGTGGGTGGTGGGTGGTGTGTCATGGTGGGTGGTGAGTTGTGTGTGATGGTGGGTGGTGTGGAAGTAATGGTGGGCAGTATGTGGGTGATGGGTGGTATGTGGTTGGTGGGTATGTGGGTGGTGGGTGGTGTGATGGTGGGTGGTATTTGGGTGGTGGGTGGTATGTGGGTGGTGGGTATGTGGGTGGTGGGTATGTGGGTGGTGGGTGGTGTGATGGTGGGTGGTGTCATGGTGGGTGGTGTGTGGGTGGTGAGTTGTGTGTGATGGTGGGTGTTGTCATGGTGGGTGGTGTGGAAGTAATGGTTGGTGGTATGTGGGTGATGGGTGGTATGTGGGTGGTGGGTATGTGGGTGGTGGGTGGTGTGATGGTGGGTGGTATGTGGGTGGTGGGTGATGTGTGGTACGTGGTTTGTGGCTGGTGGGTGGTGTGTCATGGTGGGTGGTGTGTGGGTGGTGGGTATGTGGGTGGTTGGTATGTGGGTGGTGGGTGGTGTCATGGTGGGTGGTGTGGAAGTAATGGTGCGTGGTATGTGGGTGGTGGGTATGTGGGTGCTGGGTGGTGTGATGGTGGGTGGTATGTGGGTGGTGGGTGATGTGTGGTACGTGGTATGTGGGTGGTGGGTGGTGTGTCATGGTGGGTGGTGTGGAAGTAATGGTGGGTGGTATGTGGGTGGTGGGTATGTGGGTGGTGGGTATGTTGGTGCTGGGTGGTGTGATGGTGGGTGGTATGTGGGTGGTGGGTGATGTGTGGTACGTGGTATGTGGGTGGTGGGTGATGTGTGGCTGGTGAGTTGTGTGTGATGGTGGGCTGTGTGTCATGGTGGGTGGTGTGGAAGTAATGGTGGGTGGTATGTGGGTGGTGGGTGGTATGTGGGTGGTATGTATGTGGGTGGTGGGTATGTGGGTGGTGTGTATGTGGGTGGTGGGTGGTGTGATGGTGGGTGGTGTCATGGTGGGTGGTGAGTTGTGTGTGATGGTGGGTGGTGTCATGGTGGGTGGTGTGGAAGTAATGGTGGGTGGTATGTGGGTGATGGGTGGTATGTGGGTGGTAGGTATGTGGGTGGTGGGTGGTGTGATGGTGGGTGGTATGTGTGTGGTGGGTGATGTGTGGTACGTGGTATGTGGGTGGTGGGTGGTGTGTCATGGTGGGTGGTGTGTGGGTGGTGGGTATGTGGGTGGTGGGTATGTGGGTGGTGGGTGGTGTCATGGTGGGTGGTGTGGAAGTAATGGTGGGTGGTATGTGGGTGGTGGGTATGTGGGTGCTGGGTGGTGTGATGGTGGGTGGTATGTGGGTGGTGGGTGATGTGTGGTACGTGGTATGTGGGTGGTGGGTGGTGTGTCATGGTGGGTGGTGAGTTGTGTGTGATGGTGGGTGATGTGTGGCAGGCTGGTGTGTAGGTTTGATATGTGGCGGTGGGTGATTTGGTATGAGGTGGTGGGTTATGTGTGGTACGTGGTATGTGGGTGGTGGGTGGTGTGTCATGGTGGGTGGTGAGTTGTGTGTGATGGTGGGTGGTGTCATGGTGGGTGGTGTGGAAGTAATGGTGGGTGGTATGTGGGTGATGGGTTGTATGTGGGTGGTGGGTATGTGGGTGGTGGGTATGTGGGTGGTGGTTGGTGTGATGGTGGGTGGTATGTGGGTGGTGGGTGATGTGTGGTACGTGGTATGTGGGTGGTGGGTGGTGTGTCATGGTGGGTGGTGTGGAAGTAATGGTGGGTGGTATGTGGGTGGTGGGTGGTATGTTGGTGGTGGGTGGTATGTGGGTGGTGGGTATGTGGGTGGTGGGTATGTGGGTGGTGGGTGGTGTGATGGTGGGTGGTGTCATGGTGGGTGGTGTGTGGGTGGTGAGTTGTGTGTGATGGTGGGTGGTGTCATGGTGGGTGGTGTGGAAGTAATGTTGGGTGGTATGTGGGTGATGGGTGGTATGTGGGTGGTGTGTATGTGGGTGGTGGGTGGTGTGATGGTGGGTGGTATGTGGGTGGTGGGTGATGTGTGGTACGTGGTATGTGGGTGGTGGGTGGTGTGTCATGGAGGGTGGTGTGTGGGTGGTGGGTATGTGGGTGGTGGGTATGTGGGTTTGTGGGTGGTGGGTGGTATGTGGTATGTGGGTGGTGAGTTGTGTGTGATGGTGGGTGGTGTGTCATGGTGGGTGGTGTGTAAGTAATGGTGGGTGGTGGTTGATATGTGGGTGGTGGGTGGTATGTGGGTGGTGGGTGGTGTGTAATGGTGGGTGGTGTCATGGTGGGTGGTGTGGAAGTAATGGTGGGTGGTATGTGGGTGATGGGTGGTATGTGGGTGGTGGGTATGTGGGTGGTGGGTGGTAAGATGGTGGGTGGTATGTGGGTGGTGGGTGATGTGTGGTACGTGGTATGTGGGTGGTGGGTGATGTGTCATGGTGGGTGGTATGTGGGTGATGGGTGGTATGTGGGTTGTGGGTATGTGGGTGGTGGGTGGTGTGATGGTGGGTGATATGTGGGTGGTGGGTGGTGGGTGGTATGTGGGTGGTGGGTGGTGTGTCATGGTGGGTGGTGAGTTGTGTGTGATGGTGGGTGGTGTCATGGTGGGTGGTGTGGAAGTAATGGTGGGTGGTATGTGGGTGATGGGTGGTATGTGGGTGGTGGGTATGTGGATGGTGGGTATGTGGGTGGTGGGTGGTGTGATAGTGGGTGGTATGTGGGTGGTGGGTGATGTGTGGTACGTGGTATGTGGGTGGTGGGTGGTGTGTCATGGTGGGTGGTGTGTGGGTGGTGGGTATGTGGGTGGTGGGTATGTGGGTGGTGGGTGGTGAGTTGTGTGTGATGGTGGGTGGTGTCATGGTGGGTGGTGTGGAAGTAATGGTGGGTGGTATGTGGGTGGTGGGTGGTATGTGGGTGGTATGTATGTGGGTGGTGGGTATGTGGGTGGTGGGTATGTGGGTGGTGGGTGGTGTGATGGTGGGTGGTGTCATGGTGGGTGGTGAGTTGTGTGTGATGGTGGGTGGTGTCATGGTGGGTGGTGTGGAAGTAATGGTGGGTGGTATGTGGGTGATGGGTGGTATGTGGGTGGTGGGTATGTGGGTGGTGGGTGGTGTGATGGTGGGTGGTATGTGTGTGGTGGGTGATGTGTGGTACGTGGTATGTGGGTGGTGGGTGGTGTGTCATGGTGGGTGGTGTGTGGGTGGTGGGTATGTGGGTGGTGGGTATGTGGGTGGTGGGTGGTGTCATGGTGGGTGGTGTGGAAGTAATGGTGGGTGGTATGTGGGTGGTGGGTATGTGGGTGCTGGGTGGTGTGATGGTGGGTGGTATGTGGGTGGTGGGTGATGTGTGGTACGTGGTATGTGGGTGGTGGGTGGTGTGTCATGGTGGGTGGTGAGTTGTGTGTGATGGTGGGTGATGTGTGGCAGGCTGGTGTGTAGGTTTGATATGTGGCGGTGGGTGATTTGGTATGAGGTGGTGGGTTATGTGTGGTACGTGGTATGTGGGTGGTGGGTGGTGTGTCATGGTGGGTGGTGAGTTGTGTGTGATGGTGGGTGGTGTGGAAGTAATGGTGGGCAGTATGTGGGTGATGGGTGGTATGTGGGTGGTGGGTATGTGGGTGGTGGGTGGTGTGATGGTGGGTGGTATGTGGGTGGTGGGTGGTATGTGGGTGGTGGGTATGTGGGTGGTGGGTATGTGGGTGGTGGGTGGTGTGATGGTGGGTGGTGTCATGGTGGTTGGTGTGTGGGTGGTGAGTTGTGTGTGATGGTGGGTGGTGGGTATGTGGGTGCTGGGTGGTGTGATGGTGGGTGGTATGTGGGTGGTGGGTGATGTGTGGTACGTGGTATGTGGGTGGTGGGTGGTGTGTCATGGTGGGTGGTGAGTTGTGTGTGATGGTGGGTGATGTGTAGCAGGGTGGTGTGTAGGTTTGATATGTGGCGGTGGGTGATTTGGTATGAGGTGGTGGGTTATGTTTGGTACGATGTATGTGGGTGGTGGGTGGTGTGTCATGGTGGGTGGTGAGTTGTGTGTGATGGTGGGTGGTGTCATGGTGGGTGGTGTGGAAGTAATGGTGGGTGGTATGTGGGTGATGGGTTGTATGTGGGTGGTGGGTATGTGGGTGGTGGGTATGTGGGTTGTGGGTGGTGTGATGGTGGGTGGTATGTGGGTGGTGGGTGATGTGTGGTACGTGGTATGTGGGTGGTGGGTGGTGTGTCATGGTGGGTGGTGAGTTGTGTGTGATGGTGTGTGATGTGTGGCAGGGTGGTGTGTAGGTTTGATATGTGGCCGTGGGTGATTTGGTATGAGGTGGTGGGTTATGTGTGGTACGTGGTATGTGGGTGGTGGGTGGTGTGTCATGGTGGGTGGTGTGTGGGTGGTGGGTATGTGGGTGGTGGGTATGTGGGTGGTGGGTGGTGTCATGGTGGGTGGTGTGGAAGTAATGGTGGGTGGTATGTGGGTGGTGGGTATGTGGGTGCTGGGTGGTGTGATGGTGGGTGGTATGTGGGTGGTGGGTGATGTGTGGTACGTGGTATGTGGGTGGTGGGTGGTGTGTCATGGTGGGTGGTGAGTTGTGTGTGATGGTGGGTGATGTGTGGCAGGCTGGTGTGTAGGTTTGATATGTGGCGGTGGGTGATTTGGTATGAGGTGGTGGGTTATGTGTGGTACGTGGTATGTGGGTGGTGGGTGGTGTGTCATGGTGGGTGGTGAGTTGTGTGTGATGGTGGGTGGTGTGGAAGTAATGGTGGGCAGTATGTGGGTGATGGGTGGTATGTGGGTGGTGGGTATGTGGGTGGTGGGTGGTGTGATGGTGGGTGGTATGTGGGTGGTGGGTGGTATGTGGGTGGTGGGTATGTGGGTGGTGGGTATGTGGGTGGTGGGTGGTGTGATGGTGGGTGGTGTCATGGTGGTTGGTGTGTGGGTGGTGAGTTGTGTGTGATGGTGGGTGGTGGGTATGTGGGTGCTGGGTGGTGTGATGGTGGGTGGTATGTGGGTGGTGGGTGATGTGTGGTACGTGGTATGTGGGTGGTGGGTGGTGTGTCAACGTGGGTGGTGAGTTGTGTGTGATGGTGGGTGATGTGTAGCAGGGTGGTGTGTAGGTTTGATATGTGGCGGTGGGTGATTTGGTATGAGGTGGTGGGTTATGTTTGGTACGATGTATGTGGGTGGTGGGTGGTGTGTCATGGTGGGTGGTGAGTTGTGTGTGATGGTGGGTGGTGTCATGGTGGGTGGTGTGGAAGTAATGGTGGGTGGTATGTGGGTGATGGGTTGTATGTGGGTGGTGGGTATGTGGGTGGTGGGTATGTGGGTTGTGGGTGGTGTGATGGTGGGTGGTATGTGGGTGGTGGGTGATGTGTGGTACGTGGTATGTGGGTGGTGGGTGGTGTGTCATGGTGGGTGGTGAGTTGTGTGTGATGGTGGGTGATGTGTGGCAGGGTGGTGTGTAGGTTTGATATGTGGCCGTGGGTGATTTGGTATGAGGTGGTGGGTTATGTGTGGTACGTGGTATGTGGGTGGTGGGTGGTGTGTCATGGTGGGTGGTGAGTTGTGTGTGATGGTGGGTGGTGTCATGGTGGGTGGTGTGGAAGTAATGGTGGGTGGTATGTGGGTGATGGGTTGTATGTGGGTGGTGGGTATGTGGGTGGTGGGTATGTGGGTTGTGGGTGGTGTGATGGTGGGTGGTATGTGGGTGGTGGGTGATGTGTGGTACGTGGTATGTGGGTGGTGGGTGGTGTGTCATGGTGGGTGGTGAGTTGTGTGTGATGGTGTGTGATGTGTGGCAGGGTGGTGTGTAGGTTTGATATGTGGCCGTGGGTGATTTGGTATGAGGTGGTGGGTTATGTGTGGTACGTGGTATGTGGGTGGTGGGTGGTGTGTCATGGTGGGTGGTGTGTGGGTGGTGGGTATGTGGGTGGTGGGTATGTGGGTGGTGGGTGGTGTCATGGTGGGTGGTGTGGAAGTAATGGTGGGTGGTATGTGGGTGGTGGGTATGTGGGTGCTGGGTGGTGTGATGGTGGGTGGTATGTGGGTGGTGGGTGATGTGTGGTACGTGGTATGTGGGTGGTGGGTGGTGTGTCATGGTGGGTGGTGAGTTGTGTGTGATGGTGGGTGATGTGTGGCAGGCTGGTGTGTAGGTTTGATATGTGGCGGTGGGTGATTTGGTATGAGGTGGTGGGTTATGTGTGGTACGTGGTATGTGGGTGGTGGGTGGTGTGTCATGGTGGGTGGTGAGTTGTGTGTGATGGTGGGTGGTGTGGAAGTAATGGTGGGCAGTATGTGGGTGATGGGTGGTATGTGGGTGGTGGGTATGTGGGTGGTGGGTGGTGTGATGGTGGGTGGTATGTGGGTGGTGGGTGGTATGTGGGTGGTGGGTATGTGGGTGGTGGGTATGTGGGTGGTGGGTGGTGTGATGGTGGGTGGTGTCATGGTGGTTGGTGTGTGGGTGGTGAGTTGTGTGTGATGGTGGGTGGTGGGTATGTGGGTGCTGGGTGGTGTGATGGTGGGTGGTATGTGGGTGGTGGGTGATGTGTGGTACGTGGTATGTGGGTGGTGGGTGGTGTGTCAACGTGGGTGGTGAGTTGTGTGTGATGGTGGGTGATGTGTAGCAGGGTGGTGTGTAGGTTTGATATGTGGCGGTGGGTGATTTGGTATGAGGTGGTGGGTTATGTTTGGTACGATGTATGTGGGTGGTGGGTGGTGTGTCATGGTGGGTGGTGAGTTGTGTGTGATGGTGGGTGGTGTCATGGTGGGTGGTGTGGAAGTAATGGTGGGTGGTATGTGGGTGATGGGTTGTATGTGGGTGGTGGGTATGTGGGTGGTGGGTATGTGGGTTGTGGGTGGTGTGATGGTGGGTGGTATGTGGGTGGTGGGTGATGTGTGGTACGTGGTATGTGGGTGGTGGGTGGTGTGTCATGGTGGGTGGTGAGTTGTGTGTGATGGTGGGTGATGTGTGGCAGGGTGGTGTGTAGGTTTGATATGTGGCCGTGGGTGATTTGGTATGAGGTGGTGGGTTATGTGTGGTACGTGGTATGTGGGTGGTGGGTGGTGTGTCATGGTGGGTGGTGAGTTGTGTGTGATGGTGGGTGGTGTCATGGTGGGTGGTGTGGAAGTGATGGTGGGTGGTATGTGGGTGATGGGTTGTATGTGGGTGGTGGGTATGTGGGTGGTGGGTATGTGGGTGGTGGGTGGTGTGATGGTGGGTGGTATGTGGGTGGTGGGTGATGTGTGGTACGTGGTATGTGGGTGGTGGGTGGTGTGTCATGGTGGGTGGTGTGGAAGTAATGGTGGGTGGTATGTGGGTGGTGGGTGGTATGTGGGTGGTGGGTATGTGGGTGGTGGGTATGTGGTTGGTGGGTGGTGTCATGGTGGGTGGTGTGGAAGTAATGGTGGGTGGTATGTGGGTGGTGGGTATGTGGGTGCTGGGTGGTCTGATGGTGGGTGGTATGTGGGTGGTGGGTGATGTGTAGTACGTGGTATGTGGGTGGTGGGTGGTTAGTTGTATGTGATGGTGGGTGATGTGTGGCAGGCTGGTGTGTAGGTTTGATATGTGGCGGTGGGTGATTTGGTATGAGACTGAATTTCGGCAAAGAATCAATCAAGCAGCAAACGAGATTAATTTAAATAATTACGCAAGATTAATAAGGCGATCTTTTTTGAGACGCTGTAGCGCTTGTGTTAAAGCCGAAGGTCGACAATTTGAACATTTGCTGTAGTTATAATAAAATTATTACAATAATTTATTTCGTTTCATTTCATTACATCTCACCAGCAATAATTATTGTTTTGGCGTCACTATCCATCTCGCTCACTCTTAAGTGGTCACCTCTTGTCACTTTTGCGTCACTATCTTTCTCACTCTAACACATTAGATATCTTCTCACACGTTCATAATGCCGAAATACGATTAGTAGTTATCGTGATAAGTGATAAAAATTACGACCATTCGTAAAAAAATAAAAAATAAAAATTATTCACTGTGTTAAAGTGGCAAGTGTTGTACGATTTTGAAATCTGGACGAAATAGGCCATCTTTTAAAACCACTTGCTTTGGGTAGTGTAATACATTTTTTTTTCGAAAGGAAGTTTCAAAGTTAGGCAAACTTTTTTTGTAAATCTATGCCTCTATTAAAATGTTTTTTTTTTTAATAGAAACTAAGACATTTGGTAAGTGACTAGTAATTATTATAATAGCGTGGTTATTAAGCGTTGCGTAGCAAAAAATACCGTCAAATGACTGAAAATTGTGATGATAGTACCTAAAGGTATGGTATAAGGTGTCGATATGGCGATGGGCTCGCCCCCTATCACATCGTGGGACGGAATATACAAGGCGAAACGTGGGTGTTCTAGTAGCACCTCTGCCTACCCCTTCTGGGAAAAAGGCGTGTGGTTATGTATGTGGTTATGTATAAGGTGTCGATTTTCGTCAATTTCAGAAATATGACAATTGGGCTTGAACCATGAGTTGTAGATTTTTTTTCTTATTTTTATTGGAGCCGGTATAGACTGGTACTTTAACTAGTACCCGCTTGACGTTGAGTTTCGGGACACCCTGTATATACATACAGAGATTACAGGAAAATTGCGCATTTGCTCAGTTAAATACAATGGTATAATATTAATATGATAATAAAGAAATAATATTTGGAAAATACCTATCCGTTTTAGAGATAATACCTTATAAAGTTTTGAGAATTACCAACACCTTATCAAATAAAACCGTTGGGATGGGTAAAGCACAAGATTTTAACATATACGTATTTTTTCGTTTCGTCGTTTATTAAATAGTTAAACAAATAAACAGTTAAAATCATTTTGTACAACAACAACACTTTCATAGGCTTCGCCTGAACATTTGTTACAGAGGTACATAAGAATCTATTTGACGTGATACTTTTAGTGTGTTAGTGATTGTTAATTTCTCGGCATCGTTGTTATTATCAGACTACGCTATAAAAAAAGCATTTTAATCTAGACGCAATGACGATTTCTTAAAATGTATATTAGCAAGTGCGCCATTTGTTTGCACACCCCGTATTTTACTAGCGAATTATACAAAACGTCACTACTTTACTTTTTATCTCACGGTCTTAAAGTGTGCGCCCTGGTGCGCCGCGCCGCGCCGTATGCAATAGAGAAGGGCGCCGCGAAAGAATTCTCTAATTATTTTTAATCGACTTCAAAAAAAGGAGATTATCTGTTCGATGTGTTTGTATGTAATTTTGACAGAATTACACGATTTTTGGATATGTTGGTCTATATCAGCGTCTGAACACGTGTTCGTGTTAAAGTCGGTTTAATTTCTTACAATTATTCTTATTTCTTCATCTTTTAAGTTTCAATACATTTTATGTGTCCAATGACGTAAATTAAAAACGAAAAAGTGTTGTATGTTATGAAATTGTGACAGTGTTATCCTGCGGGATTTTGGAAGGTCCTGCACTAACTTTTTCACATGCTAAAGCAATCACGGCTTTAATTATAAGGTCAGTTATTATTTATTTTATGATAATTAGTGGCATTTAACCAGTCCATTTGAATTCGTGTAGATTTTCATACCATATTCTCCGGTTCGTTCAATGTTAAATTCCTATTGCCTAACTATGTATGTACACTAAGTGTCATGGCAATCATGTAGTTAATCAGTAATTATAGAGAAGTATCCCTACTTATTTGTTGTTGAGTTGACCGTTGAGTTGTAAGTTTCAATCTATTTGGCGTAATTCGTTAAGAGGCAGCACGTGCGTTGTTAATTGTTAATTTCTCGGCATCTTTGTTATTATCAGACTACGCTGTGGAAATGCATTGTAATCTAGACGCAATCACGATTTACTAAAATGTATATGAATTAGCGTGTGCGCCATTTTTTTGAACGCCTGTAGTATAACCTAACTCATGCATAATAAGGACAAAACACGTAAACGCAAAAAAAACAGATAAATTAAAAATTATATAAGAGTGTAAGGACCTCATTCACCACCCTCAAATAAGTCTTCAAGTAGGCTAGTCATTAATTAAAGTCACCCGTAACATCACGTGTCGATTTCTAGACGTTCCAGTAACACTAATCCTATGATTAGAATAATCAGCACGTTACTGGCCACATCGTCTGGGCCAATTAGCGTATTTACTTGCTGGTTAAAATTATGTTGAAATCTCAACCTCTTTTTTATTTTTTTAAGAACAAAATAATTTGACACTTAAGCGGGAGGCGGGGTGGGAAACATTTGACCAATGATTAAAGAAATCTTATATCTTTAAATGAGCAATTCTTGTATATATATTGGAATCTCGGAATCGGCTCCAACGATTTTCATGAAATTTATTATATGGGGGGTTTCGGGGGCGATAAATCGATCTAGCTAAGAATCATTTTTAGAAAATGTCATTTTATTCGTGTTTGAGTAGTCCCAATTTAAGGCGAGAGTATCCGCAATTTGAGGAAATTTTAGCCCCGCACCTCAATACACGGAATGGAGCGCGACGTATCTAGTTCTACGATTGCGCGGCTCGAGTCTCGACGCGACGCGGGCACCGCGACGATCGGGGTAGATGACCTTTCACGGCTGCGCGTTCGAAATGTTCCTTACAGTATTTCTTTTTATTTTATTTTCAAATTCTTTTTTATAATTTTTACATATCTTAATATATATAAATCTCGTGTCACAATGTTTGTCCTCAATGGACTCCTAAACTACTTAACCGATTATAATAAAATTTGCACACCATGTGCAGTTCGATCCAACTTGAGAGATAGGATAGTTTAAATCTCAAATTATAGTCGCAATTTTAATTTATTGCTAATTATTTGTCTGTTATTATTTGACAGTCACAATCATCTGTTAACTCCAAATGATTCTAACAGATGTCGATACCTTTCGACTGGGTTGAGTAAGTAATCAATAGATGGCGCTGCTATGGTAAATCTACGAACGTGTCATATAAGCTACATTTTAACAGTATAATTACCACGTGTTGTTGACGCTATAAAATTAATTAAATTTATTTAAATTTAATTTATTTATTTATTTAAGGAGCCAGATGAGATGGGATGGGATACGATAGGAAAAGGGATAGAAGGTACTTAGGTTAAGTTCAGAAGTACAAAAGTTTGAACTAACTAAGGGATTAAAGTCTAAACATCTAAGCACCCAGGCGAAGCTGGGCCGGGCCGCTAGTATATTATAAAAAAAAGACATACATATAAAAAAAATAATTATTAATTACAGTTTATTATTATTACGATGATGATTATTGACAATGAAAAATAGTTTTACTTTTTTACTTGTATGGAAGTGAACTCAAATCTCAAAATAATTGCCAGATTGAATTAATTTAAATTGTTCGTTGTTTTAGAAATTAAAACTTAATTTCACCTATTAATAAAAAGTTTTTGAAACAAAGGTTCCCTCCGATATCGAATTTGAGACCAATTGGACCAATAACAAAAAAATTAAAAACAACAGCCAAAACTTTCAATTCCGACTACGTGTATATGTTTTTCCTTCACCGTTATGGTGCGTGGTGATTGACGATCAATACACACATGACTCCGAAAAGTCAGAGGTGTGCCCCAGGATTTGAAACTGCGGCCACTGTGATGTAGGCAGCCGGGTTTCATCCGTTTCCAACAGGCCACCACGCACTTCGCACGGTTTGATTTTTGAACAAAAAATCTACGGAGTAGTTTAGACCTTTATATATTTTTTATTTATAATACGGTCTTTCTTTACTTCACCGTTGCATTGGTCAAGTCACTAGACCTAGATGATTAGTGTAGGTGTTATTTATTATAATCTGTTTTAAACAAACATCACAATAGGCATGTTGGCTAATTTTCAGAAATGCTGTTATTTTAAAGATAGGCCCACATACTAATCACGAAATATTTTTTTTTAAGAAAATATACGACAGATTTTCATTAAAAATACGCAAATAAAAATAGGTTTCACTATTCCCACTAAAACGCTCCAGGCTGTCACGTGACTATAATCTAGGTAACCG
>JAPMUD010000084.1:10000-50303 GCA_033459515.1 Theretra japonica
TAACCTAACCTAACCTAACCTAACCTAACCTAACCTAACCTAACCTAACCTAACCTAACCTAACCTAACCTAACCTAACCTAACCTAACCTAACCTAACCTAACCTAACCTAACCTAACCTAACCTAACCTAACCTAACCTAACCTAACCTAACCTAACCTAACCTAACCTAACCTAACCTAACCTAACCTAACCTAACCTAACCTAACCTAACCTAACCTAACCTAACCTAACCTAACCTAACCTAACCTAACCTAACCTAACCTAACCTAACCTAACCTAACCTAACCTAACCTAACCTAACCTAACCTAACCTAACCTAACCTAACCTAACCTAACCTAACCTAACCTAACCTAACCTAACCTAACCTAACCTAACCTAACCTAACCTAACCTAACCTAACCTAACCTAACCTAACCTAACCTAACCTAACCTAACCTAACCTAACCTAACCTAACCTAACCTAACCTAACCTAACCTAACCTAACCTAACCTAACCTAACCTAACCTAACCTAACCTAACCTAACCTAACCTAACCTAACCTAACCTAACCTAACCTAACCTAACCTAACCTAACCTAACCTAACCTAACCTAACCTAACCTAACCTAACCTAACCTAACCTAACCTAACCTAACCTAACCTAACCTAACCTAACCTAACCTAACCTAACCTAACCTAACCTAACCTAACCTAACCTAACCTAACCTAACCTAACCTAACCTAACCTAACCTAACCTAACCTAACCTAACCTAACCTAACCTAACCTAACCTAACCTAACCTAACCTAACCTAACCTAACCTAACCTAACCTAACCTAACCTAACCTAACCTAACCTAACCTAACCTAACCTAACCTAACCTAACCTAACCTAACCTAACCTAACCTAACCTAACCTAACCTAACCTAACCTAACCTAACCTAACCTAACCTAACCTAACCTAACCTAACCTAACCTAACCTAACCTAACCTAACCTAACCTAACCTAACCTAACCTAACCTAACCTAACCTAACCTAACCTAACCTAACCTAACCTAACCTAACCTAACCTAACCTAACCTAACCTAACCTAACCTAACCTAACCTAACCTAACCTAACCTAACCTAACCTAACCTAACCTAACCTAACCTAACCTAACCTAACCTAACCTAACCTAACCTAACCTAACCTAACCTAACCTAACCTAACCTAACCTAACCTAACCTAACCTAACCTAACCTAACCTAACCTAACCTAACCTAACCTAACCTAACCTAACCTAACCTAACCTAACCTAACCTAACCTAACCTAACCTAACCTAACCTAACCTAACCTAACCTAACCTAACCTAACCTAACCTAACCTAACCTAACCTAACCTAACCTAACCTAACCTAACCTAACCTAACCTAACCTAACCTAACCTAACCTAACCTAACCTAACCTAACCTAACCTAACCTAACCTAACCTAACCTAACCTAACCTAACCTAACCTAACCTAACCTAACCTAACCTAACCTAACCTAACCTAACCTAACCTAACCTAACCTAACCTAACCTAACCTAACCTAACCTAACCTAACCTAACCTAACCTAACCTAACCTAACCTAACCTAACCTAACCTAACCTAACCTAACCTAACCTAACCTAACCTAACCTAACCTAACCTAACCTAACCTAACCTAACCTAACCTAACCTAACCTAACCTAACCTAACCTAACCTAACCTAACCTAACCTAACCTAACCTAACCTAACCTAACCTAACCTAACCTAACCTAACCTAACCTAACCTAACCTAACCTAACCTAACCTAACCTAACCTAACCTAACCTAACCTAACCTAACCTAACCTAACCTAACCTAACCTAACCTAACCTAACCTAACCTAACCTAACCTAACCTAACCTAACCTAACCTAACCTAACCTAACCTAACCTAACCTAACCTAACCTAACCTAACCTAACCTAACCTAACCTAACCTAACCTAACCTAACCTAACCTAACCTAACCTAACCTAACCTAACCTAACCTAACCTAACCTAACCTAACCTAACCTAACCTAACCTAACCTAACCTAACCTAACCTAACCTAACCTAACCTAACCTAACCTAACCTAACCTAACCTAACCTAACCTAACCTAACCTAACCTAACCTAACCTAACCTAACCTAACCTAACCTAACCTAACCTAACCTAACCTAACCTAACCTAACCTAACCTAACCTAACCTAACCTAACCTAACCTAACCTAACCTAACCTAACCTAACCTAACCTAACCTAACCTAACCTAACCTAACCTAACCTAACCTAACCTAACCTAACCTAACCTAACCTAACCTAACCTAACCTAACCTAACCTAACCTAACCTAACCTAACCTAACCTAACCTAACCTAACCTAACCTAACCTAACCTAACCTAACCTAACCTAACCTAACCTAACCTAACCTAACCTAACCTAACCTAACCTAACCTAACCTAACCTAACCTAACCTAACCTAACCTAACCTAACCTAACCTAACCTAACCTAACCTAACCTAACCTAACCTAACCTAACCTAACCTAACCTAACCTAACCTAACCTAACCTAACCTAACCTAACCTAACCTAACCTAACCTAACCTAACCTAACCTAACCTAACCTAACCTAACCTAACCTAACCTAACCTAACCTAACCTAACCTAACCTAACCTAACCTAACCTAACCTAACCTAACCTAACCTAACCTAACCTAACCTAACCTAACCTAACCTAACCTAACCTAACCTAACCTAACCTAACCTAACCTAACCTAACCTAACCTAACCTAACCTAACCTAACCTAACCTAACCTAACCTAACCTAACCTAACCTAACCTAACCTAACCTAACCTAACCTAACCTAACCTAACCTAACCTAACCTAACCTAACCTAACCTAACCTAACCTAACCTAACCTAACCTAACCTAACCTAACCTAACCTAACCTAACCTAACCTAACCTAACCTAACCTAACCTAACCTAACCTAACCTAACCTAACCTAACCTAACCTAACCTAACCTAACCTAACCTAACCTAACCTAACCTAACCTAACCTAACCTAACCTAACCTAACCTAACCTAACCTAACCTAACCTAACCTAACCTAACCTAACCTAACCTAACCTAACCTAACCTAACCTAACCTAACCTAACCTAACCTAACCTAACCTAACCTAACCTAACCTAACCTAACCTAACCTAACCTAACCTAACCTAACCTAACCTAACCTAACCTAACCTAACCTAACCTAACCTAACCTAACCTAACCTAACCTAACCTAACCTAACCTAACCTAACCTAACCTAACCTAACCTAACCTAACCTAACCTAACCTAACCTAACCTAACCTAACCTAACCTAACCTAACCTAACCTAACCTAACCTAACCTAACCTAACCTAACCTAACCTAACCTAACCTAACCTAACCTAACCTAACCTAACCTAACCTAACCTAACCTAACCTAACCTAACCTAACCTAACCTAACCTAACCTAACCTAACCTAACCTAACCTAACCTAACCTAACCTAACCTAACCTAACCTAACCTAACCTAACCTAACCTAACCTAACCTAACCTAACCTAACCTAACCTAACCTAACCTAACCTAACCTAACCTAACCTAACCTAACCTAACCTAACCTAACCTAACCTAACCTAACCTAACCTAACCTAACCTAACCTAACCTAACCTAACCTAACCTAACCTAACCTAACCTAACCTAACCTAACCTAACCTAACCTAACCTAACCTAACCTAACCTAACCTAACCTAACCTAACCTAACCTAACCTAACCTAACCTAACCTAACCTAACCTAACCTAACCTAACCTAACCTAACCTAACCTAACCTAACCTAACCTAACCTAACCTAACCTAACCTAACCTAACCTAACCTAACCTAACCTAACCTAACCTAACCTAACCTAACCTAACCTAACCTAACCTAACCTAACCTAACCTAACCTAACCTAACCTAACCTAACCTAACCTAACCTAACCTAACCTAACCTAACCTAACCTAACCTAACCTAACCTAACCTAACCTAACCTAACCTAACCTAACCTAACCTAACCTAACCTAACCTAACCTAACCTAACCTAACCTAACCTAACCTAACCTAACCTAACCTAACCTAACCTAACCTAACCTAACCTAACCTAACCTAACCTAACCTAACCTAACCTAACCTAACCTAACCTAACCTAACCTAACCTAACCTAACCTAACCTAACCTAACCTAACCTAACCTAACCTAACCTAACCTAACCTAACCTAACCTAACCTAACCTAACCTAACCTAACCTAACCTAACCTAACCTAACCTAACCTAACCTAACCTAACCTAACCTAACCTAACCTAACCTAACCTAACCTAACCTAACCTAACCTAACCTAACCTAACCTAACCTAACCTAACCTAACCTAACCTAACCTAACCTAACCTAACCTAACCTAACCTAACCTAACCTAACCTAACCTAACCTAACCTAACCTAACCTAACCTAACCTAACCTAACCTAACCTAACCTAACCTAACCTAACCTAACCTAACCTAACCTAACCTAACCTAACCTAACCTAACCTAACCTAACCTAACCTAACCTAACCTAACCTAACCTAACCTAACCTAACCTAACCTAACCTAACCTAACCTAACCTAACCTAACCTAACCTAACCTAACCTAACCTAACCTAACCTAACCTAACCTAACCTAACCTAACCTAACCTAACCTAACCTAACCTAACCTAACCTAACCTAACCTAACCTAACCTAACCTAACCTAACCTAACCTAACCTAACCTAACCTAACCTAACCTAACCTAACCTAACCTAACCTAACCTAACCTAACCTAACCTAACCTAACCTAACCTAACCTAACCTAACCTAACCTAACCTAACCTAACCTAACCTAACCTAACCTAACCTAACCTAACCTAACCTAACCTAACCTAACCTAACCTAACCTAACCTAACCTAACCTAACCTAACCTAACCTAACCTAACCTAACCTAACCTAACCTAACCTAACCTAACCTAACCTAACCTAACCTAACCTAACCTAACCTAACCTAACCTAACCTAACCTAACCTAACCTAACCTAACCTAACCTAACCTAACCTAACCTAACCTAACCTAACCTAACCTAACCTAACCTAACCTAACCTAACCTAACCTAACCTAACCTAACCTAACCTAACCTAACCTAACCTAACCTAACCTAACCTAACCTAACCTAACCTAACCTAACCTAACCTAACCTAACCTAACCTAACCTAACCTAACCTAACCTAACCTAACCTAACCTAACCTAACCTAACCTAACCTAACCTAACCTAACCTAACCTAACCTAACCTAACCTAACCTAACCTAACCTAACCTAACCTAACCTAACCTAACCTAACCTAACCTAACCTAACCTAACCTAACCTAACCTAACCTAACCTAACCTAACCTAACCTAACCTAACCTAACCTAACCTAACCTAACCTAACCTAACCTAACCTAACCTAACCTAACCTAACCTAACCTAACCTAACCTAACCTAACCTAACCTAACCTAACCTAACCTAACCTAACCTAACCTAACCTAACCTAACCTAACCTAACCTAACCTAACCTAACCTAACCTAACCTAACCTAACCTAACCTAACCTAACCTAACCTAACCTAACCTAACCTAACCTAACCTAACCTAACCTAACCTAACCTAACCTAACCTAACCTAACCTAACCTAACCTAACCTAACCTAACCTAACCTAACCTAACCTAACCTAACCTAACCTAACCTAACCTAACCTAACCTAACCTAACCTAACCTAACCTAACCTAACCTAACCTAACCTAACCTAACCTAACCTAACCTAACCTAACCTAACCTAACCTAACCTAACCTAACCTAACCTAACCTAACCTAACCTAACCTAACCTAACCTAACCTAACCTAACCTAACCTAACCTAACCTAACCTAACCTAACCTAACCTAACCTAACCTAACCTAACCTAACCTAACCTAACCTAACCTAACCTAACCTAACCTAACCTAACCTAACCTAACCTAACCTAACCTAACCTAACCTAACCTAACCTAACCTAACCTAACCTAACCTAACCTAACCTAACCTAACCTAACCTAACCTAACCTAACCTAACCTAACCTAACCTAACCTAACCTAACCTAACCTAACCTAACCTAACCTAACCTAACCTAACCTAACCTAACCTAACCTAACCTAACCTAACCTAACCTAACCTAACCTAACCTAACCTAACCTAACCTAACCTAACCTAACCTAACCTAACCTAACCTAACCTAACCTAACCTAACCTAACCTAACCTAACCTAACCTAACCTAACCTAACCTAACCTAACCTAACCTAACCTAACCTAACCTAACCTAACCTAACCTAACCTAACCTAACCTAACCTAACCTAACCTAACCTAACCTAACCTAACCTAACCTAACCTAACCTAACCTAACCTAACCTAACCTAACCTAACCTAACCTAACCTAACCTAACCTAACCTAACCTAACCTAACCTAACCTAACCTAACCTAACCTAACCTAACCTAACCTAACCTAACCTAACCTAACCTAACCTAACCTAACCTAACCTAACCTAACCTAACCTAACCTAACCTAACCTAACCTAACCTAACCTAACCTAACCTAACCTAACCTAACCTAACCTAACCTAACCTAACCTAACCTAACCTAACCTAACCTAACCTAACCTAACCTAACCTAACCTAACCTAACCTAACCTAACCTAACCTAACCTAACCTAACCTAACCTAACCTAACCTAACCTAACCTAACCTAACCTAACCTAACCTAACCTAACCTAACCTAACCTAACCTAACCTAACCTAACCTAACCTAACCTAACCTAACCTAACCTAACCTAACCTAACCTAACCTAACCTAACCTAACCTAACCTAACCTAACCTAACCTAACCTAACCTAACCTAACCTAACCTAACCTAACCTAACCTAACCTAACCTAACCTAACCTAACCTAACCTAACCTAACCTAACCTAACCTAACCTAACCTAACCTAACCTAACCTAACCTAACCTAACCTAACCTAACCTAACCTAACCTAACCTAACCTAACCTAACCTAACCTAACCTAACCTAACCTAACCTAACCTAACCTAACCTAACCTAACCTAACCTAACCTAACCTAACCTAACCTAACCTAACCTAACCTAACCTAACCTAACCTAACCTAACCTAACCTAACCTAACCTAACCTAACCTAACCTAACCTAACCTAACCTAACCTAACCTAACCTAACCTAACCTAACCTAACCTAACCTAACCTAACCTAACCTAACCTAACCTAACCTAACCTAACCTAACCTAACCTAACCTAACCTAACCTAACCTAACCTAACCTAACCTAACCTAACCTAACCTAACCTAACCTAACCTAACCTAACCTAACCTAACCTAACCTAACCTAACCTAACCTAACCTAACCTAACCTAACCTAACCTAACCTAACCTAACCTAACCTAACCTAACCTAACCTAACCTAACCTAACCTAACCTAACCTAACCTAACCTAACCTAACCTAACCTAACCTAACCTAACCTAACCTAACCTAACCTAACCTAACCTAACCTAACCTAACCTAACCTAACCTAACCTAACCTAACCTAACCTAACCTAACCTAACCTAACCTAACCTAACCTAACCTAACCTAACCTAACCTAACCTAACCTAACCTAACCTAACCTAACCTAACCTAACCTAACCTAACCTAACCTAACCTAACCTAACCTAACCTAACCTAACCTAACCTAACCTAACCTAACCTAACCTAACCTAACCTAACCTAACCTAACCTAACCTAACCTAACCTAACCTAACCTAACCTAACCTAACCTAACCTAACCTAACCTAACCTAACCTAACCTAACCTAACCTAACCTAACCTAACCTAACCTAACCTAACCTAACCTAACCTAACCTAACCTAACCTAACCTAACCTAACCTAACCTAACCTAACCTAACCTAACCTAACCTAACCTAACCTAACCTAACCTAACCTAACCTAACCTAACCTAACCTAACCTAACCTAACCTAACCTAACCTAACCTAACCTAACCTAACCTAACCTAACCTAACCTAACCTAACCTAACCTAACCTAACCTAACCTAACCTAACCTAACCTAACCTAACCTAACCTAACCTAACCTAACCTAACCTAACCTAACCTAACCTAACCTAACCTAACCTAACCTAACCTAACCTAACCTAACCTAACCTAACCTAACCTAACCTAACCTAACCTAACCTAACCTAACCTAACCTAACCTAACCTAACCTAACCTAACCTAACCTAACCTAACCTAACCTAACCTAACCTAACCTAACCTAACCTAACCTAACCTAACCTAACCTAACCTAACCTAACCTAACCTAACCTAACCTAACCTAACCTAACCTAACCTAACCTAACCTAACCTAACCTAACCTAACCTAACCTAACCTAACCTAACCTAACCTAACCTAACCTAACCTAACCTAACCTAACCTAACCTAACCTAACCTAACCTAACCTAACCTAACCTAACCTAACCTAACCTAACCTAACCTAACCTAACCTAACCTAACCTAACCTAACCTAACCTAACCTAACCTAACCTAACCTAACCTAACCTAACCTAACCTAACCTAACCTAACCTAACCTAACCTAACCTAACCTAACCTAACCTAACCTAACCTAACCTAACCTAACCTAACCTAACCTAACCTAACCTAACCTAACCTAACCTAACCTAACCTAACCTAACCTAACCTAACCTAACCTAACCTAACCTAACCTAACCTAACCTAACCTAACCTAACCTAACCTAACCTAACCTAACCTAACCTAACCTAACCTAACCTAACCTAACCTAACCTAACCTAACCTAACCTAACCTAACCTAACCTAACCTAACCTAACCTAACCTAACCTAACCTAACCTAACCTAACCTAACCTAACCTAACCTAACCTAACCTAACCTAACCTAACCTAACCTAACCTAACCTAACCTAACCTAACCTAACCTAACCTAACCTAACCTAACCTAACCTAACCTAACCTAACCTAACCTAACCTAACCTAACCTAACCTAACCTAACCTAACCTAACCTAACCTAACCTAACCTAACCTAACCTAACCTAACCTAACCTAACCTAACCTAACCTAACCTAACCTAACCTAACCTAACCTAACCTAACCTAACCTAACCTAACCTAACCTAACCTAACCTAACCTAACCTAACCTAACCTAACCTAACCTAACCTAACCTAACCTAACCTAACCTAACCTAACCTAACCTAACCTAACCTAACCTAACCTAACCTAACCTAACCTAACCTAACCTAACCTAACCTAACCTAACCTAACCTAACCTAACCTAACCTAACCTAACCTAACCTAACCTAACCTAACCTAACCTAACCTAACCTAACCTAACCTAACCTAACCTAACCTAACCTAACCTAACCTAACCTAACCTAACCTAACCTAACCTAACCTAACCTAACCTAACCTAACCTAACCTAACCTAACCTAACCTAACCTAACCTAACCTAACCTAACCTAACCTAACCTAACCTAACCTAACCTAACCTAACCTAACCTAACCTAACCTAACCTAACCTAACCTAACCTAACCTAACCTAACCTAACCTAACCTAACCTAACCTAACCTAACCTAACCTAACCTAACCTAACCTAACCTAACCTAACCTAACCTAACCTAACCTAACCTAACCTAACCTAACCTAACCTAACCTAACCTAACCTAACCTAACCTAACCTAACCTAACCTAACCTAACCTAACCTAACC
Organism: Theretra japonica; assembly: GCA_033459515.1. Taxonomy (NCBI): domain Eukaryota; kingdom Metazoa; phylum Arthropoda; class Insecta; order Lepidoptera; family Sphingidae; genus Theretra; species Theretra japonica. The sequence goes on from JAPMUD010000084.1 coordinate 19,896, forward strand.
TAACCTAACCTAACCTAACCTAACCTAACCTAACCTAACCTAACCTAACCTAACCTAACCTAACCTAACCTAACCTAACCTAACCTAACCTAACCTAACCTAACCTAACCTAACCTAACCTAACCTAACCTAACCTAACCTAACCTAACCTAACCTAACCTAACCTAACCTAACCTAACCTAACCTAACCTAACCTAACCTAACCTAACCTAACCTAACCTAACCTAACCTAACCTAACCTAACCTAACCTAACCTAACCTAACCTAACCTAACCTAACCTAACCTAACCTAACCTAACCTAACCTAACCTAACCTAACCTAACCTAACCTAACCTAACCTAACCTAACCTAACCTAACCTAACCTAACCTAACCTAACCTAACCTAACCTAACCTAACCTAACCTAACCTAACCTAACCTAACCTAACCTAACCTAACCTAACCTAACCTAACCTAACCTAACCTAACCTAACCTAACCTAACCTAACCTAACCTAACCTAACCTAACCTAACCTAACCTAACCTAACCTAACCTAACCTAACCTAACCTAACCTAACCTAACCTAACCTAACCTAACCTAACCTAACCTAACCTAACCTAACCTAACCTAACCTAACCTAACCTAACCTAACCTAACCTAACCTAACCTAACCTAACCTAACCTAACCTAACCTAACCTAACCTAACCTAACCTAACCTAACCTAACCTAACCTAACCTAACCTAACCTAACCTAACCTAACCTAACCTAACCTAACCTAACCTAACCTAACCTAACCTAACCTAACCTAACCTAACCTAACCTAACCTAACCTAACCTAACCTAACCTAACCTAACCTAACCTAACCTAACCTAACCTAACCTAACCTAACCTAACCTAACCTAACCTAACCTAACCTAACCTAACCTAACCTAACCTAACCTAACCTAACCTAACCTAACCTAACCTAACCTAACCTAACCTAACCTAACCTAACCTAACCTAACCTAACCTAACCTAACCTAACCTAACCTAACCTAACCTAACCTAACCTAACCTAACCTAACCTAACCTAACCTAACCTAACCTAACCTAACCTAACCTAACCTAACCTAACCTAACCTAACCTAACCTAACCTAACCTAACCTAACCTAACCTAACCTAACCTAACCTAACCTAACCTAACCTAACCTAACCTAACCTAACCTAACCTAACCTAACCTAACCTAACCTAACCTAACCTAACCTAACCTAACCTAACCTAACCTAACCTAACCTAACCTAACCTAACCTAACCTAACCTAACCTAACCTAACCTAACCTAACCTAACCTAACCTAACCTAACCTAACCTAACCTAACCTAACCTAACCTAACCTAACCTAACCTAACCTAACCTAACCTAACCTAACCTAACCTAACCTAACCTAACCTAACCTAACCTAACCTAACCTAACCTAACCTAACCTAACCTAACCTAACCTAACCTAACCTAACCTAACCTAACCTAACCTAACCTAACCTAACCTAACCTAACCTAACCTAACCTAACCTAACCTAACCTAACCTAACCTAACCTAACCTAACCTAACCTAACCTAACCTAACCTAACCTAACCTAACCTAACCTAACCTAACCTAACCTAACCTAACCTAACCTAACCTAACCTAACCTAACCTAACCTAACCTAACCTAACCTAACCTAACCTAACCTAACCTAACCTAACCTAACCTAACCTAACCTAACCTAACCTAACCTAACCTAACCTAACCTAACCTAACCTAACCTAACCTAACCTAACCTAACCTAACCTAACCTAACCTAACCTAACCTAACCTAACCTAACCTAACCTAACCTAACCTAACCTAACCTAACCTAACCTAACCTAACCTAACCTAACCTAACCTAACCTAACCTAACCTAACCTAACCTAACCTAACCTAACCTAACCTAACCTAACCTAACCTAACCTAACCTAACCTAACCTAACCTAACCTAACCTAACCTAACCTAACCTAACCTAACCTAACCAGTCGCAACGCGTACACGGTCGCGAACGCAGCGAAATTGAGCGCTCCGTCTCTAAAAATTCGAAAACTGTGGTAAAAGTGCATATTTTTTGTCAAAAATTTGTGTAATGGTGCGCCAAAGTGAACAGTGACGAATCGTGAAAAAACCGCGGCGGAATCTCAAAAAACAGAGGAGTTATTAAAATAAAACTAAAACATAACCTCCAAAAAACACGTGGTAAACATTAAATCGTAAACGCTGCCGAAACGAGATCTATGACACCCACTTTTTTAAGTGTCAAAATGTGCGCATAAGTGACCTCTACAAGTGACGAAAAAATTGGATTTTTCCCATGTGCAGTTTTGGAAAAAACTTAAAAAACAATTTTGAAGCACGTGGTCGAAAAACGCCAAATTTAAGATTTTGGGAAAATTCTGTGCCATTAAATATAGTCGGCGTAGAGTGAAAGTGGACCCTGAAAGAATTTTTGAAATTGTGTTAAAAATAAAAACAATACAACAAAAACAAATTTAAAAAACCCTATTCATAACTTTGAACTTAAATTATTAATTAAATAGATCGACGACATATACTTATTAAAATACCCTTAAATAGCCCAGTTATCCCTTATTAAGTCACAAAAATAAAAAACAAAAAATCTTAAAAAACCAGGAAACTATAAATATAAAACTAAGTGAGAACCGAGACGAAAAAATCAAAAAACCTTTATAAGTGTATAAATTGAACAATACAACCCCTATCATTTAGGGAAGAGTGCGAATATCATTTTTTAAACACCCTTAAGACATCCAAAAATAATTAAGCGAAATCGGACTAAAGACTAAAAAGCTGATTTTGGAAATTCCTTCCCGCGGGAATAACCTGGAGGGGTATGGTTACGAAGTCTGTCTGAACAAAGAATCTGGAAGAAGACGACCTCAGGCAGCCAACGACACCAAGATCACCAGGATACGACCACGGGAACACCACCTAACCAACGCCGAAACTTCACCTAAGGTTAAGATCTTTATAATTTAAAAAAAAAAATTGGAAATTAATTAGTAAATTAAAATTGTACATAAATTAAATCTGTAAGCTACCCTAAATTTAAACCTATATTGTAGATCACCTAAAGATTAAACCTGTAGAGAAATTTCTTTTGAAAAATATTAATAAATGACAAAGTTTTCATTCATGACAATTTAGACGCAAGAAAAAGTTTAAAAACTTGAAGAATTTTTACATCATTCACAATATTCATAATATTAATACAATACGTTGTCTGATTGGTGGGCCCTCTAACCAGTAAATATTTATTGCATCATCTATTGGCTAATACTCCGGGCCAATAGGAAATTATCGGCCACGCCATTGGCGAATCATCTGGCCAGTAAAAATTTATTGGAACACCCGTTGGCGAATTCTTCTACCAATCAATATTTACTGTATCCCTCATAGGCGAAATTCCTAGGCCAATCAATATTTATTTCATTTCAGATTTGTCGAGCTAGTCCCACCCCTCTTAATAGTTTCCCCAATAATCGTGACTAATTTTGACCCCGCCCACTTCCTTGGGAATTACTTCTAGACCATCAACTAACTCTCAGTTCACGCCCTTAAACCAAACTGGTGCCGAATAGTCTCCCCACGAAATTTCTTCCTTGCCCGCGCCCATACCCCCACCAAAAATTTCACACCTTACCCCCCTTTTCCTATCTCCCTCACTATCGATCAGATACCCCTCGTCCGCGGGTTCATTAGAACCGTATCATCGAAAGCCACACTTTGGCCCCATTAGATCTCCCAAATTCCCCATCCCCAAATCTCCCCTTCCGAAAATTTTTATTTTTAAAATTGATACTAACAGGATCCAAGCTTTGTAAACACACCTCAACACCCCCCCCCCGCCCCACTTTAACAATAAAAGATTTTAATTGCAGATTTAACCGGCCCACGAAATTCTCCCCCTTCCCCCATCCTACAAAACTATTTTACCCCCCCTAATCCTAACTCCGTCAATATCCATCCTAGACCCACCGAGTTTGGTATCATTAGAACCGGCTCGGCGGGCGCTACAAACTAGGCCCATTGAAACTCCAAAACTCCCCTTCCCCAAATTTTCCCTTCCGAAATTTTGTATTTTGAAAATTGACTCAATAACAGCATCCAAGCTCTGTAAATACCTTCCAGCTGCTACGGAAGTACTTTCTCCCACACCCTCAACACCTCCCCCCCCCACTTTTAACATTAAAAAATTTTAATTGCAGATTTAGCCTCCCCACGAAATTCACCCCCTCCCCCCCCTCCTTTAAAACTGACCTCACCCCCCCTAATCCTAACTCCGTCAATATCCATCCTAGACCCACCGAGTTTGGTATCATTAGAACCGGCTCGGCGGGCGCTACAAACTAGCCCCAATAGAAATCCCAAATTTCTCCCCCTTCCCCCTCTAAAACAAATTCCTTAATAACACAGCCATCTTTTGAGTTAAGGTAACCAAGTTTGGTATCAAAAGAACCGGCTTGCAGAGCGCTACAAGTTAATATTAATAGAAATCCCATATCCTCCCCCTCCTTCTTCCAAATTAAATCAGATTTTATTTTCCGGCATAACTTAGCCAATTTTAGAGATAACATACCCGATATTGGTATCGAAGTAATCGGTTTGAAAAGACCAACCGATTGGTTGGACCAAAATTCCGATCTCTTCGTGACCACTTTCCACCTAGTACAGTAAAATAAGTAAAACTTACCTGCTAATTTACTCCCCTGGTCGGAGGGATCTCGCTGCTGAGGGCGCTGGCTCCACCTGAAAAATATATTAAATAGTTAAAACATAGTTTAAATTAGGTTAAGCTTAATTATAAGACAAACTGTTTTGAACAGTTTATGTAGACAAGACTATTGACAAAAAAAAAAAATTTATTCCGAGAATAAAATACTTACCTGAGTAGTGTTCGGGAAACCACCTCGTTGTACGCAACGAGCTGCTTTAAATACTGGTATCTGAAAAGAAAAAGTTTAATTAGTTACGAACTGACAGTAGTGAACTTTTACATCACTTTTATTTATTTTTTAAGACGAAATATATTGAACTCCTGCAAGCCCTTTACACTTGCAGGTAATTTTAGTAATTGACGCATTCCCCTGACATTCCTTCTGGCCCCATAGCACAATGTTCGGCTACCGCACACCTGCTAAAGACAGGGCTCAAAGTAGAACCCCAGACAAGGTTCAAAGCCCAAAAGAGATCTCAGGGACGAAGGTTGCGCAGGCACGGCTGAGTCTGGAATCTCAGATGGAGAAACCAGAAGGGACAGGCTCAGCTGGGCCTGCGAAACCAAAGCCCAGAGGCCTACCAACAGAATCGAAAGTGTCCACAAGAAGAGTAGTTCCGATAAGCTCACCACCTGAGAAAATAGTTTACGCAAGCAGAGTAGCAGAAGCAAAAGGATGTCTAATGAAAATAAAATTACAAATAAATAATAGTAGAAATATTAAAACTGAAATTAAAAACGACGTCCTGGAAGCAACGGAAAGACTCTATAAATTGGTGACAGAAAGTGAAGGAGAAAGAAAGAAGGAAAATAAGAATGAAAAAAGTGACATGACACAAAGCCCCAAACCGGTTCAAAATATAGGACTTGAGAAGAAGGATTGGACAAGACAAGAACAATTAATCAAAAAGCTGGACGAACATAGCGAAATGCTGCAAAGGAATAAAGAAGAGATGGAGAAATTAAAAGAGGAGATACAGATACAAAGAGAGGAAATGAAAGAAAGCAAAAGCTATGCAGCAGCAGTAACAAGCCACAAAAAAGCACAAATGCACTCTATAGTCATATCTGCAGAAGACCAAGAGGCATCGGGAGAGGAAGTATTCGAAAGAATACGAGCGACCCTAAATGCCAGAGAGGAGGGGATGAAAATAGATAGGATAAGGAAAGCAAAAGATAGGAAGGTGATAATAGGGTGCAAGTCGAAAGAGGAAATCGGAAAAGTAAAGGATAAACTAAGGACAGCAGGGAAAGGCCTAAACACGGAAGAGATTAAAAACAAGGAGCCAATGATCCTACTTAAGGATGTTCTAGCCTACAACAAGGACGAAGAAATTGTGCGAGCACTCATCAGTCAAAACAAAGAGCTGTTGGGGGACCTATGCGGAGAAGAGTCGAGCCTTAAAGTAAGATTTAGGAGGAGAACGAGGAACCCACACACATCTCACGTGGCTATACAAGTTCCACCGACGGTGTGGAAGAGGCTCACTGAAGTAGGGTCTGTCCATATAGATATCCAGAGAGTTAGAGTCGAAGACCAATCCCCTCTGATCCAGTGTTCTCGCTGTCTGGGCTATGGGCACGGGAAAAGGTTCTGCCGGGAACAGGTGGACGCATGCAGTCACTGCGGGGGTGCTCACCACAGGTCAGAATGTGCTGACTGGTTGGCCAGAGTCCCCCCAACGTGCTGCAATTGTGCGAAAGCCAAGTTGGGCGGAGCCGAGCACAACGCGTTCAGCTCAGACTGTCCTGTGAGGAGGAAGTGGGATATCCTGGCGAGATCCGCAGTAGCGTACTGCTAAGGTGGATCCCAGGAACCCAGATCAGACTGCCTCCCCAGCGGGTGCGGGGCCGACACTCGTGGCGCAAGCCAACCTCCAGAGGAAGCAACTAGCTACGCTAGAGTTTCTTCTGGAGGCCAAACAGAGGAGGGTCGACTTCGCGCTACTCCAGGAGCCATACGTGGGGGGTCAAGGTAGAATGAGAGACCATCGGGGAGTGAGGATCTTCCAGGGAGAAATCGGGCAGGGGGCCGCGGTCAAGTCAGCCATTGCAGTGTTCAATGACGGCCTGACCGTGACCCAATGCCCGACCCTTACCACAACCAACATCACAGTGGTGAAGATCCACACTGGGGCCCGCGAATTAGTGGTCATCTCGTTCTACTTTGAACCCGACAAACCCATAGGGCCATACTTGGAGCAACTGGGGAGCATAGTTGGAAAGCTGGGGGCTCGCGGAATCCTCGTAGGCGGTGACACCAACGCGAAAAGCGTGTGGTGGGGCAGCGGGGACACGGATAGCAGAGGAGAGGAAATGGCAGGAATGCTAGAAGAGCACGGATTGCAGGTGCTCAATGAGGGCTTTAAACCAACCTTCGAGACAGTGAGAGGAGGCAAACTCCTCACGAGTCATATCGACATAACGGCTTGCGCGTCGGACATCCTGGACCTGGTGGAAGACTGGAGAGTCGATGGATCAATGGCAGGATCAGACCACAACGCCATAACCTTTAAAATTATGAAAACTAAAATTAAAAATAATATAGTAAAACCTAAAACTACAAAGAGATACAACACAAAAAAAGCAAATTGGGATCAATTTAGTATAAAATTGGAACAATTTGTAACAGAAAATAAAATAAATGTAAATAATATAAATAATAAAATAGATTTAGATAAAAATATTGAAAAATACATAGAAATTATTACAAAAACATGCGAAAAGTCAATACCTAAAATAAAAATAAATAATAAATTTAACTTACCATGGTGGACACAGGAACTTACCAAGATGAAGAAGGAAGTCACCACCAGGAAACGGAGAATCCGATGCGCAGCGCCAGTCCGTAGAGCCAAAGTCGTCAATGAGTACCTGCAATCAAAAGAGAAATATGAGACAGAAGCCAAGAAGGCACAAATAAACAGTTGGAAGGAGTTCTGCAAAACACAGAACAAGGGTAATGTATGGGATGGAGTGTACAGGTGCATAGGAAAGGTATCAAAAAGACACGAGGACCTGCCATTGACTCTCAAAGGACAGACCCTAAGTGCAAAGGAATCAGCCGAGCTCCTGGCAGTAACATTCTACCCAAAGGATAATGAAGCGGAAGATAACTCAGACCACCAGAGTATAAGGGAAACAGCCGCACGAGTAAATGACGAAGTCAATGCTGAGACCCATGACCCACCATTTACGATCGAAGAACTACACGCGGCTGCAGATAGCTTCAACCATAAGAAGGCCCCTGGAGCAGACGGCTTAACAGCCGACATCTGCAAACAAGCTATCGACAAATATCCGGAATTGTACCTATCACTGGCAAACAAGTGCCTAGAACTTGGCCACTTCCCGACCACCTGGAAGGAGGCTACGGTGATCATCCTCCGTAAGCCCGCCAAAGAGGACTATACCACTCCAAAGTCCTACAGACCGATTGGCCTTTTGCCGGTGATGGGTAAGATTCTGGAAAAGATGGTGGTGGGTCGAGTGAGGTGGCATCTTCACCCTCGGATGAGCCCCCGACAGTTTGGCTTTACGCCCCAGAGGAGCACCGAGGACTCCCTCTATGTCTTAATGAAATATATAAGGAACAAAATACAAGAAAAGAAAATCGTAGTACTGGTATCATTAGACATAGAGGGAGCCTTCGATAGCGCCTGGTGGCCTGCCATCAGAGTCAGACTGTCGGAGGAAGACTGTCCAGTCAACATTCGCAGGGTGATAGACAGCTACCTCGAGAGCAGAAAAGTCAAAGTCCGCTATGCGGGCGAGGAGTACGAAAGATGGACCTCCAAGGGATGCGTTCAGGGCTCCATTGGAGGTCCAACCTTTTGGAACCTGCTCCTCGACCCACTACTGTCAGAGCTCGATAGAAGGGGCAGTTACTGCCAGGCGTTCGCAGACGATGTAGTGCTCGCATTCGAGGGAGAGGAGATGGCCAAGATACAGCGCCAGGCCAACGAAACTCTCGCCTATGTGAGGGATTGGGGAATAAGAAATAAGCTGAAATTCGCTCCCAACAAAACCAAAGCAATGGTGCTGACGCGAAAGCTGAAGTACGATTCCCCAATCCTTCACATGGGCGGAGTAGACATTGGCCTGGAAAAACAAATCAAAATCCTGGGGGTAACAATCGATAGCGGGCTTACCTTCAAAGCACACGTGACCGAAGTCTGTAGAAAGGCACTGGCCTTCTACAATAAACTGTCTCGGGCGGCAAAAATTCAATGGGGCGTGGGGCCAGAAGTTATAAAATTATTATATGCGGCAGTAGTCGAGCCGATAATTTTATATGCGGCAAGCGTGTGGGCTCCAGCCGCACAGAAGCTCGGTGTGCGGAAGCAGCTCGCCGTAGTACAACGGGGATTCGCACAAAAGCTCACGAAGGCCTACAGGACGGTTTCATTAAACTCGGCCCTACTGCTTTCCGGGATGCTTCCTCTTGACATTCGGGCCAGGGAAAATGCTTCCCTGTACGAAGTCAGGAGGGGATATTCCCGGCGAGTAGTGGGTGACCGGGAGATGGAGCGTCCTGTGGCCTTCGCGAAGCTTAAACACCCAGCAAACAGGGGTGCAGTACACTACCGATGCCTGGTGGACGGTGCAGAGGTTGCCAGGATAGCAAATACCAGTCTTAGTATTTTCACAGACGGGAGTAAGATTGAGGGCAAGGTTGGAGCAGCGGTCTCCATATGGGAGAGCGCCGTGGAGAAAAAGAGCATCAAGCTAAAACTGGAAACCTACTGCACCGTCTACCAGGCAGAACTGTTGGCCCTTCACAGGGCCGTGGAAGAAGCGGTGAAAAGTGGTAAGCCACAGTGCAGCATCCTGAGCGACTCACGGGCAGCGCTGGAAACTGTCGCCAATGGCGGTTCCCTGCATCCCTTAGCGTTCGAGATTAATAATAATCTGAGCACAGCGAACGAACGCGGTAAAATAATTGAATTATTTTGGCTTAAAGCTCACGCAGGGTTGCAGGGGAACGAGCGAGCAGACGAGCTCGCGAAGGATGCTGCGCTGAGGCTGAAGACGCGACCCCATTATGATAGGTGTCCCGTCTCATTCGTCAAAAGACAAATCCGGAAGGAGTCTGTTGACGAGTGGAACGGGCGCTACGTGATGGGGGAAACCGCGTCTACCACAAAACTCTTCTTCCCCGACGCTGTGAAGGCCCACAAATTGGTGCACAAAATTGTAATCGACCCGATCACAACGCAGGTATTCACGGGGCATGGCGGGTTCTCCGAGTACTTGAATCGATTCAAGTGCAAGGAGAGCCCGGCATGCATCTGTGAGCCTGGGGTGAGCGAGTCGATAGTGCACGCACTAGTCGAGTGTCCCGTATATCTACGAGATAGATACTTCCTAGAAATAGAATTAGATATAGAAGTTAATGTAAACAATCTTAGCATACTAATAAGTGATAAAAATAAAAGACCTAAATTTATAAAATATTGTAAAAAAGTAGCATTAAGTATAATAAGTAGGAATAAGTAGCAATAAGTTTGACTAAAATGTATAATGTAAGATTATATACTTTAGCAACGATAATATTAACCAAGAATAAAAATAAATTTAGGTATAAGATAGATATAAGATAAAACTATTGTTGTAAAAATGTTATAAAATTAAATAAAATACCCTTTAGATAAGAACTTAGATAGGCCATAAGTAGGAACTCCCAAAGAAGGAGATAGGCAATAAGAAGGATCTCCCAAAGAAGGAGTTAGGATTAGTTAGGAGTAAGTATTATAACAGACAGAAGCACGTAAAGACTCTGACTTTCGTTAGGGGAAGCAGCAGGATTTTAATCAAAAAAAAAAAAAAAAAAAAAAAAAAAAACCTAACCTAACCTAACCTAACCTAACCTAACCTAACCTAACCTAACTATTAAACTAACCTAAAAATATTGAGTAACCAAGTAGATATAAATTAAAAACCGAAGCAAGGTAGGAAATTGTAGATGTTAAGTTAAAAATTTAATATTTATTGACCTTAAATATCGATTCTATCACTGACCCTCACGGGAATTACCAAAGGTCTACCAAAGGTGCACGTAAATGGTAAAGGTTAAAAATTAATCTTTACATATTTATTGACTTATACATTGGAGGTTCTGTTAACCAATGAATATTTATTAAAATTGTGACTGGTGTATATGTTTAGGATCCCAAAGTTTTTTTGGGACCAATTAATAATTATTGACTCGCGGATTGGAGACAGCCCAGTTGTATTTAATTTCAGATTGATTGCTGGCCCCACCCCCACTTCCAAAGTTCCATACAAAAATTTAGGCTCCGCCCACTTTTTATAAAGTGTTCCTTAGACCACCCCCCGCCCTCCCCCACCATCAAACCAAAATAGTGCCCTATCGCCTCCCCACGAAACCTTCCCCCCCCCCCTTATCCCCACCACAAATTTTTCACCTCACCCCCCCTATTCCTATCTCCGAACCTATCAGACGTAGACCCACCGACCTTGGGTTCATTAGAACCGGCTCGGTGAGGGCTACAATCCTGCCCCACCAGAATCCCTAAATTCCCCCCCCACATCCCCCCACACCCAAAAATATTTTTGAGGCTACCAATCGCCTCCCCACGAAACCTTCCCCCCCCCTTATCCCCACCACAAAATTTTTACCTCACCCCCCCTATTCCTATCTCCGAACCTATCAGTCGTAGACCCACCAACCTTGGGTTCATTAGAACCGGCTCGGTGAGGGCTACAATCCTGCCCCAACAGAATCCCTAAATTCCCCCCCCACATCCCCCCACACCCAAAAATATTTTTGAGGCCACAAATCGCCTCCCCACGAAACCTTACCCCCCCTATCCCTACCACAAAATTTTTACCTCACCCCCCCTATTCCTATCTCCGAACCTATCAGTCGTAGACCCACCGACCTTGGGTTCATTAGAACCGGCTCGGTGAGGGCTACAATCCTGCCCCGTCAGAATCCCTAAATTCCCCCCCCACATCCCCCCACACCCAAAAATATTTCTGAGGCCACCAATCGCCTCTCCACGAAACCTTCCCCCCCCCACTTATCCCTACCAAAAATTTTACCTCACCCCCCCTATTCCTATCTCCGAACCTATCAGTCGTAGACCCACCGACTTTGGGTTCATTAGAACCGGCTCGGTGAGGTCTACAATCCTGCCCCAACAGAATCCCTAAATTCCCCCCCCCACTACCCCCCCCACCCAAAAATATTTTTGAGGCCACCAATCGCCTCCCCTGGAAGGGAGAATACCACTGTTGACAGTGCTGGGCCCCATCCGCAAACCTGTAAATAAAAATAGATTAGTATAAAATTAGTGTAAGTCTAGACTAAGAAAATTGCTGACACAGATTGGGATAAACAAATTATCCTAAATCTGTATACATATTTACTTACTGCACCTGAGACGATACGCTGGGCTGCAGCGAGCTGCTAAAAATTTTAAGAACTTTTAAAAATCGTATTACCCTGACCGCAGTGAGCCTCTACACTCACTAGCAAACATACACACATATATTGACCTCCTGCAGGCCCTCTACACCTGCAGGATTTTAAACAAATTGACGCGTTCCCCTAAATTACTTACCGCTTCTGGTCCCAAGCATCATGTTCGGCTTCCGCACACCTGCCAAGGATCAAAGAGAGAAAAGTAAATCCCCAGAGAAGAGCCAGAGCCCAATGGAAAACACTGGGACGAAGGTCGCGCAGGCGCGGCGGAGCCTGGAATCCCAGATGGAGAAACCAGAAGGGGTGGGTTCCGCTGGGTCTGCGAGGCCAAAGCCCAGGGGTATTCCATTGGAAATAAAGGGGATAGGGAAGAAACCAACACCGTCTGTCTCTTCACCCGAAAAGCCTGCAAGCATGAGTAGGACAACAGAGGCAAAGTCATGCCTAATGAAGATTAAGTTGCAAATAAATAACAGTCGCAATTTAAAAACTGAAATAAAAACAGACGTGTTAGAGGCAACAGAAAGGCTTTATAGACTGGTTATTGAGGGTGAAGGGGAGAGAAAGAAAGAACAAAGGAAAGAAAAAAGAGACACGACAGAGAGCCCTGATCATGCCAGAAAAGTAGGAATGGAGGGAAAGGACTGGACAGGACAGGAGCAACTGATTAAAAAAATAGAGGAGCATAGCGAAATGTTGGAAAGGAATAAAGAAGAGATGCAAAAACTAAAAGACGAAATAAAATTGCATAGAGAGGAAATGAAGGAGGGGAAAAGCTATGCTGCAGCGGTGATGGAGCCCAAAAAGGGGGCACAGGCAGAAAAGGAAATGCACTCCATCGTGGTAACCGCAGAGGACGAGAAGGCATCCGGGGAGGAGGTATTTGAAAAAATACGGACCACCCTAAATGCCAGAGAAGAGGGAATGAAAATAGATAGGATGAGAAAGGCCAAGGACAGGAAAGTGATAGTTGGATGTAAATCCAAAGAAGAAATAGGAAGGATAAAGGACAGACTAAGGGCAGTAGGAAGGGGCCTTAATGTGGAAGAGGTCAAGAATAAAGATCCAATGGTCCTTTTAAAAGATGTCCTTGCGTATAACAAAGACGAGGACATAGTGCGGGCACTCATCAGCCAAAATAAAGACCTGTTGGGGGATTTATGCGGCGATGAAAAAAGCCTAAGGGTCATATTCAGGAGGAGAGCAAGAAACCCTCATGCATCCCACGTGGCAGTACAAGTGCCACCGTCGGTGTGGAAGAGACTCACGGAGGCCGGAGCAGTCCACATCGACGTACAGAGGGTGAGAGTCGAAGACCAATCCCCTCTGATACAGTGCTCGCGCTGCTTGGGCTATGGGCATGGCAAAAGGTTCTGCCGGGAATTGGTAGATGCGTGCAGCCACTGCGGGGGAGCTCACTATAGGTCGGAGTGTGCCGACTGGTTGGCGAGAGTGCCCCCGACGTGCTGCAATTGCGCAAAAACCAAGTTGGGCGGAACCGAGCACAATGCATTTAGCCCGGAGTGTCCCGTGAGGAGGAAGAGGGAAATCCTGGCTAGATCCGCAGTAGCGTATTGCTAAGGTGGATCCCAGGAACCCAGATCAGACTACTCCCTCAGCAGGCGCGGGGTCAACATCCGTGGCGCAAGCCAACCTCCAGAGGAAACAACTAGCTACGCTGGAGTTTCTTCTGGAGGCCGAGCAGCGGAAGGTTGACTTTGCGCTACTTCAGGAGCCGTATGTGGGGGGACAAGGTAGAATGAGAGACCACCGGGGAGTTAGGATCTTCCAGGGAGACAACGGACAGGGGGCCGTGGTCAAGTCAGCCATTGTAGTATTCAATGACGACTTGACCGTGACCCAATGCCCGACCCTAACCACAACAAACATCACGGTGGTGAAGATCCTAACCGGAGCCCGTGAAATAGTGGTCATCTCGTTCTACTTTGAACCCGATAAACCCATAGAGCCATACCTGGAGCAACTGGGGGATATAGTTGGAAAACTGGGATCCCGCAGAATCCTCATGGGGGGCGACACCAACGCTAAGAGCGTCTGGTGGGGCAGCGCGGACACCGACGTCAGAGGGGAGTGTATGGCAGGTCTGCTAGAAGAGCAAGGACTTCAGGTGCTCAACGACGGCTTCCGGCCAACCTTCGAGACGGTGAGGGGAGGTAGGCTGCTCGCCAGCCACATAGACGTAACGGTGTGCACCGCGGACATCCTGAACCTGGTGGAGGACTGGAAGGTGGATAGCTCAATGGCAAACTCCGACCACAACTCTATAACATTCAAAATAAATAAAACCAAAATAAACAACACGAAAGAAAAATTAAAAACCACAAGAAAATACAACACAAAAAAAGCAAATTGGGACTATTTTAATGAAAAATTGGAACAAATAATAATTGAAAAAGGAATAAACATAAACAATATAAAAAATATAAACGACAAAAATGAATTGGACAAAACAATAGAAAATTACATAGAAATAATAATTGAAACATGTGGAAAATCTATACCTAAAATAAAAACAAAAAACAAATTAAACTTACCTTGGTGGACGAAGGAGCTAGCCAAGATGAAGCAGGAAGTCACCACCAGGAAACGGAGAATCCGCTGTGCAGCACCCGTGCGAAGATCGAAGGTCGTCGATGAGTACCTGAAAGCAAAAGAAAAGTATGAAACAGAAGCGAAGAAAGCTCAGATAAATAGCTGGAAAGAATTCTGTAAGACGCAAAATAATGAAAATATATGGGAAGGGGTCTACAGATGTATAGGAAAAGTCAAGAAGAGACAGGAAGACCTGCCATTGACTCTAGCTGGACAGACCCTTAGTGCAAAAGAATCGGCTGAGCTCCTGGCAGCGACATTTTATCCGAGGGACGATGAAGCGGAAGACAACTCAGACCACCAGAGTATAAGAGAAACAGCCGCACGAGTAAATGACGTAGTCAATGCTGAGACCCATGACCCACCATTTACAATCGAAGAACTATATGCGGCTGCATACAGCTTCAACCCCAAGAAAGCCCCTGGTGCAGACGGCTTAACGGCCGAGATCTGTAAAAGAGCTATCGAGAGAGATCCGGAGTTATACCTATCACTGGCAAACAAATGTCTGGAACTTGGCCACTTCCCTAGGATTTGGAAGGAGGCGACGGTGGTCATCCTAAGGAAGCCGGCCAAGGAGGACTACACTAACGTGAAGTCCTACAGACCAATAGGACTTTTGCCAGTGATGGGTAAAATTCTGGAAAAGATGGTGGTGGGTCGAGTGAGGTGGCATCTTCACCCGAGGATGAACCCCCGACAGTTTGGCTTTATGCCCCAGAGGAGCACCGAGGACTCCCTCTATGTCCTAATGAAATATATACGCGAGAAAATAGCAGAAAAGAAAATTGTGGTGATCGTATCATTGGACATAGAGGGAGCCTTCGATAGCGCCTGGTGGCCAGCGATTAGAGTCAGACTGTCGGAGGAGGGATGCCCGATCAACATCCGGAGGGTGATAGATAGCTACCTCGAGAGCAGGAAGGTAAAGCTTCGCTATGCGGGTGAGGAGTGCGAAAGGTGGACCTCCAAAGGATGCGTTCAAGGCTCCATTGGAGGTCCAACTTTCTGGAACCTGCTCCTCGACCCACTACTGTCGGATCTCGATAGAAGGGGCAGTTACTGTCAGGCGTTCGCCGATGATGTAGTGCTCGCATTCGAAGGACATGAAATGGCCAAAATTCAACGCCAGGCCAACGAAACTCTTGCCTATGTGAGGGATTGGGGAATAAGAAACAAGCTTAAATTCGCACCCCATAAAACGAAAGCGATGGTGCTGACGCGGAAGCTAAAGTACGATTCCCCAATCCTTCACATGGGAGGAGTGGACATTGGCCTGGAGAAAGAAATCAAGATCCTTG
This sequence comes from Theretra japonica, assembly GCA_033459515.1. Lineage (NCBI taxonomy): Eukaryota > Metazoa > Arthropoda > Insecta > Lepidoptera > Sphingidae > Theretra > Theretra japonica. The sequence goes on from JAPMUD010000084.1 coordinate 36,030, forward strand.
GGGTGATAGTGGATAGCGGGCTGAGTTTTAAGCCGCATGTCACCGAAGTATGTAGAAAGGCAATAGCCTTCTACAACCAACTTTCTCGGGCGGCAAAACTGCAATGGGGCTTGGGACCAGAAGTGATAAAGTTATTGTATACGGCAGTTGTGGAGCCAATAATTTTATATGCTTCCAGCGTTTGGGCCCCAGCATCGCAAAAACTTGGCGTAAGAAAGCAGCTCGCTGTAGTGCAGCGGGGATTCGCGCAAAAGCTCACGAAGGCCTACAGGACGGTCTCACTAAACTCGGCCCTACTACTCGCCGGGATACTCCCTCTTGACATTCGAGTCAGGGAAAATGCTTCCCTGTACGAGGTCAGGAGGGGCTACTCGCGGCGGGCGGTGGGAGATCGGGAGGTGGAGCGTCCTGTGGCCTTCGAGAGACTTAAACACCCAGCGCAGAGAGGTGCAGTTCGCTACCAGTGCCTGCAGAACGGTGCAGAAGTTGACCAGTTAGCTAATACTGGATACAGCATTTACACGGACGGGAGTAAGATCGAGGGCAGGGTTGGAGCGGCGGTCTCCATATGGGAAAACGCCGCCGAAAAGAAATGCGTAAAGCTAAAACTGGACAACTTCTGCACCGTCTATCAGGCGGAACTGTTGGCCCTGCACAGGGCCGTGGAAGAAGCGGTGAAAAGTGGGAGGCCGCAGTGCAGCATCCTGAGCGACTCGAGAGCCGCGCTGGAAACTGTTGCAAGCGGCATTTCCTTGCATCCCCTTGCGTTCGAAATTAACATCAGTTTGCAAACAGCCAAAGAACGCGGCAAAATAATTAAATTATTTTGGATAAAGGCACACGCGGGGCTGCAAGGAAATGAACGGGCAGACGAGCTCGCGAAGGATGCTGCACTGAGGCTGAAGACGAGGCCCCATTATGACAGATGTCCCGTCTCGTTCGTCAAAAGACAAATCCGAAAGGAGTCTGTTGACGAATGGAACGGGCGCTACATGATGGGGGAAACCGCGTCGACCACAAAGCTCTTCTTCCCCGACGCTGTGGAGGCCCATCAACTGGTACGCAAAGTTGCGATCGACCCGGTCACGACACAGGTCTTTACGGGGCATGGCGGGTTCTCCGAGTACCTGAATCGATTCAAGTGCAAGGAGAGTCCGGCATGCATCTGTGACCCAGCCGTGGGCGAGTCGATCGTACACGCACTAGTAGAATGCCCTGTACATCTACTTGATCGATATAATATTGAAAACGAATTAGATATAAATATAAATGTAAATAATTTTAAAATATTAATTAGAGATAAGAATACTAGGTATAAATTCATAAAATATTGTAAAAAAGTAGCATTAAGTGTAATAAATAGGAATAAGTAGAAATAAGTTAGGCTAAGTATATAATTTTAGGATTATATCACTCTAGCAATAAGAAAAACTAAATGTAAATAGAATTTATGACCTAAAATTAGATAGATATAAGAAAAATGTAAACAAAATAGAAAAATTAAAGAAAAATAAATTAAACCCCATAGCTAGGGAATTAGGCCATAAGTAGGACCTCCCTACGAAGGAGATAGGCCATAAGCAGGACCTCCCAACGAAGGAGACAGGGACAGTAGATAGGAGTAAGTATCAAAAGAGAAACAGGCACGAAATGACTCTGACCTAAGTTAGGGGAACGAGAGGGGCTAAACGCCCAATAAAAAAAAAAAAAAAAAAAAAAAAAAAAAACCTAACCTAACCTAACCTAACCTAACCTAACCTAACCTAACCTAACCTAACCTAACCTAACCTAACCTAACCTAACCTAACCTAACCTAACCTAACCTAACCTAACCTAACCTAACCTAACCTAACCTTTTTTTTTTTTTTTTTTTTTTTTTTTTTTTTTTTTTTTTTTTTTTTCCTCGCGGGGAAAATCCATTTACGGACCATCCCACCCCCGAAGGGGCGAGGGTGTGTCGGACTCATCGGCGCCTTCCGAGCCCAGCGAGATGTTGTGCCGCCCGTGGATGAGGACGGGCGGCCGCTGGGTCGGGTCCCTACCATAAGCTACGCGCCGAAATACCGACTAAAAACCCCGCGTCGGCCACCATCGGTGCACTTGAGAGACGGCCCCGGGATACCGATGAACGGACGCGCCAGGACCGCCTCTTTGTGCACCGCCGCTTTAGCGACGCGGCGAATGACGCGTGTAGCGTCACGTCTCGGGGGCCGCCAAGGTAGGGACGGCGGCCCAACCTTTTTTTTTTTTTTTTTTTTTTTTTTTTTTTTTTTTTTTCTCGCGGGGAAAATCCCTTTACGGACCATCCCACCCCCGAAGGAGCGAGGGTGTGTCGGACTCACCGGCGCCTTCCGAGCCTAGCGAGATGTTGTGCCGCCCGTGGATGTGGACGGGCGGCCGCTGGGTCGGGTCCCTACCATAAGCTGCGCTCCGAAATACCGACTAAAAACCCCGCGTCGGCCACCATCGGTGCACTTGAGAGACGGCCCCGGGATACCGATAAACGGACGCGCCAGGACCGCCTCTTTGTGCACCGCCGCTTTAGCGACGCGGCGAATGACGCGTGTAGCGTCACGTCTCGGGGGCCGCCAAGGTAGGGACGGCGGCCCCGCATGGCCTCTGCGGCGCCGGGTTAGTTGTTGTCCCGGCGCCTCCTACGTCTCCTGTGGCGACGAGCGGGATCGGTCTGCTCCCAATCCCGCTCAGCGCTCTCCTTCTGCGACATGACACGTTCGCAGAAGGAGAGCATGGCTCGCCACGAACTCCGGCTGCCGACCATGGCGGCGACCACGGCCGGCAGCGAAAGGTCACTTCCCACGACCGCGATGAGAGCGCTGCGCTCCTCGTCCCAGGCTGGGCACTCCTCCAGCGTGTGCTGGGCCGTGTCCTCACGGCAGTTGCCACAATGGTGGCACACGGCGGACTCCTCCGCTCCGGCTATACGACACAGGTACGCACCGAAGCAGCCGTGCCCGGTGAGCACCTGCGTCAGCCGGTATGTCGGCGCACCGTGGCGCCTGTCCAGCCACTGTTCGAGGACAGGTCGCACTGCCGCGACGGTCCTCGCACCAGCACTAGGGTTCTCCAGCCTGGAACGCCACTCCTCCACAGCGGACCTGCGGAGGGAGGCCAACATGGCCTCGACCTCTCTGGGGACCAACCTCTGCCCACGCCCGGACGCCTCCTCTCGCCGGAAGAAAGCCGACGAGAGGGTCTTAGCGTCCAGCACCCAGGGCAGAGTTCCCGCCAATACGCAGGCCGCCTCGTGCGAGACCGTGCGGTAGCCCCTGATTATTCGTTGCGCCACCATGCGCTGCGGACGATGCAGCAGGCGGACGCAACGATCGCCCAGGGACTCGGCCCAAACGGGACACCCGTAGAGGGCCATGGCCCGCACGACTCCAGCATACAAGTTTCGGCAAGGGATGCCAGGACCATCAGTGTTGGGCAGCAGGCGCCCCAGTGCGCCCGCCGCCCTCACCAGCTTCGGCGACAGCTCCTCAAAGTGCGCGCGGAAATCCCATCGACTGTCGAGGACGAGACCGAGGTATTTCATCCTCGAGCCGATGGGAATCCGCACGCTCTCCACCGTGATGTGGGCCCCAGGCGGAGGCCCACACCGAGGACCGTGGAAACACACGGCCTCGGTCTTGTTGAGGGCCACCGTGAGGCCCAGTCGCCGAATCCTGCCCACCACCAGTCCAGTACCGAACGAGGCGAGCAGGGCGGACCTCTGGAACGTCCTGGCCGTCGCTGTCACCAACGTGTCGTCTGCATAGCAGACGACAGCGACGCCCCGAAGGTTGGTACCACGTAGCACCCAGTCGTAGCCGATGTTCCACAGGACCGGCCCAAGAACCGAGCCCTGTGGAACACCGCACGACACTTCCCTACGGTGCCACCCGTCGGCGCCCGGATACACAACGTACCTGTCAGAAAGGTACGAGTGCACCAGACGCTGAAGGTAGGGCGGCACTTCGTGGTACCGCAGTGCTTCTTCGATGCAGGCCCAGGGCATGGTGTTGAACGCGTTGGCGATGTCGAGAGACACCGCCACCACGACCCTACCCCGGGACACCGCACGCTCCGCTTGTGCCTTCACCCGCAGAATCGCGTGGACCGTCGACCGGCCCCACCGGAACCCGAACTGGCAGTCTGCCAAATCCGGGCCCGTACCCTCCAAATGCTCGACGAGGCGCGCGTGGACTACGCGCTCGAAGAGCTTGCACACCTCGTCGAGCAACACGATCGGCCGGTAGGCCGAGGGCGAATCTGCGGGTCGCCCCTCCTTGCGGAGCAGGACAAGCTTGCCCGTCTTCCACCGCGACGGGAAGATGCCCTGCTCAAGGCACGCGGAGAAAAGGCCGCGGAGCCTCGTACCCAGCGACTCGACGGCCAGCACCCAGACACGACCGGGCACCCCGTCGAGACCCGGGGCCGAGTTCTTGCTCCGCAGCCGAAGCACTGCCGCCTCTAGCTCTTGCGGCGAAACCTCCGGGATATCCCTTACCGAAACCAACGACGATGGCGCCGGTGGACGTGGCGCCATCGGTGGAGGAGTGAACTCCTCGGTGGCCGGAAACAAGGCCGCGACGACGTCCTCTAAAAGTTCGGTCCGGAGACTCTGTGTCAGAGGGGGCGCCCATGGGCGGAATTTCCGCATCGCCACACGGTACGGACGCCCCCACGGATCTCTGTCCAGAGACCTCCGGAACTCCTCGTTCGCCGCGGCTTTCGCTTGCGCGATACGGCGGCCCAACCTAACCTAACCTTTTTTTTTTTTTTTTTTTTTTTTTTTTTTTTTTTTTTTTTTTTTTTTTTTTTTTTTTTTTTTTTTTTTTTTTTTTTGCGGGGAAAATCCCTTTACGGACCATCCCACCCCCGGAGGGGCGGGGGTGTGTCGGACTCACCGGCGCCTTCCGACCCAGCGAGATGTTGTGCCGCCCGTGGATGTGGACGGGCGGCCGCTGGGTCGGGTCCCTACCATAAACTACGCGCCGAAATACCGACTAAAAACCCCGCATTGGCCACCATCGGTGCACCCTCAGAGACGGCCCCGGGATACCGTGTGTGGATTGCGCCGGGACCGCCTCCATTTGCACTGCCGCATTGCGACGCGGCATGGGACGCATGTTGCGTCACGTCTCGGGGGCCGCCAGGATAGGGACGGCGACCCCATGTGGCCTCTCCGGCGCCGGGTTAGGTGACATCCCGGCGCCTCCTTCGTCTCCTTTGGAGACGAGCGGGATCGGTCTGCTCCCGATCCCGCTCGGCGCTCTCCTTCTGCGAAATGACGCATTCGCAGAAGGAGAGCATGGCTCGCCATGACCTCCGACTGCCGACCATGCTGGCGACCACGGCCGGCAGCGAGAGGTCCCTTCCTACGACCGCTTCGAGAGCGCTGCGCTCATCGTCCCAGGCTGGGCACTCCTCCAGCGTGTGCTGGGCCGTGTCCTCACGGCAGTTGCCACAGTGGTGGCACACGGCGGACTCCTCCGCTCCGGCTACGCGCCACAGGTACTCACCGAAGCAACCATGCCCGGTGAGCACCTGCGTCAGCCGGTATGTCGGCGCACCGTGGCGCCTGTCCATCCACTGTTCGAGGACAGGTCGCACTGCCGCGACGGTCCTCACGCCCGCACTCGGGTTCTCCAGCCTGGAACGCCACTCCTCCACGGCGGCCCTGCGGAGGGAGGCCTTCATGGCCTCGACCTCTCGGAGGGCCGGCCTCTGCCCGAGTCTGAACGCCTCCTCCCGCCAGAAAAATACTGACGAGAGGGCCTGTGCGTCCAGCTCCCAAGGCAGAGTACCCGCCAACACGCAGGCCGCCTCATGCGAGACCGTGCGGTAGCCCCTGACGATGCGCTGCGCCACCATGCGCTGCGGACGATGCAGGAAGCGGACGCAGCGACCGCCAAGGGAATTGGCCCAAACGGGGCAACCGTAAAGGGCCATAGACCGCACGACTCCAGCATATAAGTTTCGGCAAGGAATGCCAGGACCATCGGTGTTGGGCAGCAGGCGCCCAAGTGCGCCCGCCGCCTTCACCAGCTTCGGCGACAACGTCTCAAAATGCGTGCGGAAATCCCATCGGCTGTCGAGAAAGAGCCCGAGGTATTTCATGCTCGAGCCGACAGGAATCCGCACGCCGTCCACCGTGAGGTGAGCCTCTGGCGGTGGCCCACACCGAGGTCCGTGGAAACACACGGCCTCGGTCTTGTTGAGGGCCACCGTGAGGCCTAGTCGCCGAATCCTGCCCACCACCAGTCCGGTGCCGAACGAGGCGAGCAGGGCTGACCTCCTAAAGGTCCTGGCCGTCGCTGTCACCAATGTGTCGTCCGCATAGCAGACGACAGCGACGCCCCGAAGGTTGGTACCACGGAGCACCCAGTCGTAACCGATGTTCCACAGGAGCGGCCCGAGGACCGAGCCCTGTGGAACACCGCGCGATACTGCCCTACGATGCCACCCGTCGGCGCCCGGATACACAACGCACCTGTCAGACAAGTACGCGTGCACCAGACACCGAAGGTAGGGCGGCACCTCGTGGTACCGCAGTGCTTCTTCGATGCAGGCCCAGGGCATGGTGTTGAACGCGTTGGCGATGTCGAGAGACACCGCCACCACGACCTTACCCCGGGACACTGCATCTTCCGCCTGTGCCTTGACCCGCAGAATGGCGTGGACCGTTGACCGGCCCCGCCGGAACCCGAACTGGCAGTCCGCCAAATCCGGGCCCGTGTTCTCCAAATGCTCGACGAGGCGCGCGTGCACGATGCGCTCAAAGAGCTTGCACACCTCGTCGAGCAACACGATGGGCCGGTAGGCCGACGGCGACTCTGCGGGTCGCCCCTCCTTCCGAAGCAGGACAAGCTTGCCCGTCTTCCACCGCGACGGGAAGATGCCCTGCTCCAGGCACGCGGAGAACCTAACCTAACCTAACCTAACCTAACCTAACCAATAAACTTAATTTCGCAGCGCAAAAGACCAAAGACTGCCTCAGTGGCGTAGTGGTACTACGGTACGATTGCAAAGCTGAGGTCTCGGGTTCGAATCCCGGGTCGGGCAAAGTGATATTGGATTTTTCTATTCATTATCAGCCCGGAGTCAGGAATTTGTGCCCGATATGGCGATAGGCTCGCCCCCTATCACATCATGGGACGGAATATACAAGGCGAAACGTGGGTGTTCTGGTAGCACCTCTGCCTACCCCTTCTGGGAAAAAAAAAAAAAGGCGTGTGTTTATGTATGTATGTATGCAAAAGACCAAAGCCATGATTTTAACGAGAAGGCTTAAATTTGATCTCCCAGTTCTTCGCATGAACGGAGTCTACATAGACCTCGAACGCGACATAAAGTTACTGGGCGTTATTATCGATGACAAACTGACTTTCAATCGACATGTTGCTGAGATATGCAAAAAGGCAATAGGGATCTATAACCAAATAGCGCGCGCAGTCAGGGTGCAGTGGGGACTCAGTCCGGAAATTGTAAAAATGCTATACACCGCGGTAGTTGAGCCAATAATACTGTATGCGGCGAGTGTTTGGGCGCCCGCCAGCAACAAACTAGGCATACGGAAGCAGCTCGCCACTGTCCAGCGTGGTTTTGCCCAGAAAATGACGAAGACCTACAGGACTGTTTCGCTAAACTCGGCCCTGTTGCTCGCTGGGATCCTTCCTCTAGATATAAGAGTAAGAGAGATGGCGAACGATTTGCGAAGCAAAAAAGGGATTGTCTCAGCGAGAAACAGGAGACCGGGTGGTGGAGGGTCCTGTGGCCTTCGCCAGACTTGGACATCCGGCAAAGTTTAGGTCATGGCAGGTGAAATGCGTGGTGGACGGTGCAGATATGGCCCAACACACAACAAACGCTCTAAACATTTTTACCGACGGAAGTAAGATAAGTGGAACCGTAGGAGCGGCACTATCCATTTGGGATGATGTTGCGGAAGTTAAAAAGAAAAAGCTCAAATTAGAGGCATACTGCACCGTCTACCAGGCGGAACTGCTTGTCCTCCACTGGGCAACAGAGGAGGCCATAACAGATAGACAAACTAAAATCAATATCTTTTGTGCGGTAGCCCCTGATTATTCGCTGCGCCACCATCCGCTGCGGACGATGCAGCAGGCGGACGCAACGATCGCCCAGGGACTCGGCCCAAACGGGACACCCCAACCTAACCTAACCTTTTTTTTTTTTTTTTTTTTTTTTTTTTCTCGCGGGGAAAATCCATTTACGGACCATCCCACCCCCGAAGGGGCGAGGGTGTGTCGGACTCATCGGCGCCTTCCGAGCCCAGCGAGATGTTGTGCCGCCCGTGGATGAGGACGGGCGGCCGCTGGGTCGGGTCCCTACCATAAGCTACGCGCCGAAATACCGACTAAAAACCCCGCGTCGGCCACCATCGGTGCACTTGAGAGACGGCCCCGGGATACCGATGAACGGACGCGCCAGGACCGCCTCTTTGTGCACCGCCGCTTTAGCGACGCGGCGAATGACGCGTGTAGCGTCACGTCTCGGGGGCCGCCAAGGTAGGGACGGCGGCCCCGCGTGGCCTCTGCGGCGCCGGGTTAGTTGTTGTCCCGGCGCCTCCTACGTCTCCTGTGGCGACGAGCGGGATCGGTCTGCTCCCGATCCCGCTCAGCGCTCTCCTTCTGCGACATGACACGTTCGCAGAAGGAGAGCATGGCTCGCCACGAACTCCGGCTGCCGACCATGGCGGCGACCACAGCCGGCAGCGATAGGTCGCTTCCCACGACCGCGATGAGAGCGCTGCGCTCCTCGTCCCAGGCTGGGCACTCCTCCAGCGTGTGCTGGGCCGTGTCCTCACGGCAGTTGCCACAATGGTGGCACACGGCGGACTCCTCCGCTCCGGCTATACGACACAGGTACGCACCGAAGCAGCCGTGCCCGGTGAGCACCTGCGTCAGCCGGTATGTCGGCGCACCGTGGCGCCTGTCCAGCCACTGTTCGAGGACAGGTCGCACTGCCGCGACGGTCCTCGCACCAGCACTAGGGTAACCTTTTTTTTTTTTTTTTTTTTTTTTTTTTTTTTTTTTTTTCGCGGGGAAAATCCCTTTACGGACCATCCCACCCCCGGAGGGGCGGGGGTGTGTCGGACTCACCGGCGCCTTCCGACCCAGCGAGATTGCAGAGCGACCGCTGGGTCGGGTCCCTACCATAAGCTACGCGCCGAAATACCGACTAAAAACCCCGCGTTGGCCACCATCGGTGCACCCTCAGAGACGGCCCCGGGATACCGTGTGTGGATTGCGCCGGGACCGCCTCTATGTGCACTGCCGCATTGCGACGCGGCATGGGACGCGTGTTGCGTCACGTCTCGGGGGCCGCCAGGGTAGGGACGGCGGCCCCACGTGGCCTCTCCGGCGCCGGGTTAGGTGACATCCCGGCGCCTCCTTCGTCTCCTTTGGAGACGAGCGGGATCGGTCTGCTCCCGATCCCGCTCGGCGCTCTCCTTCTGCGAAATGACGCATTCGCAGAAGGAGAGCATGGCTCGCCATGACCTCCGACTGCCGACCATGCTGGCGACCACGGCCGGCAGCGAGAGGTCCCTTCCTACGACCGATTCGAGAGCGCTGCGCTCATCGTCCCAGGCTGGGCACTCCTCCAGCGTGTGCTGGGCCGTGTCCTCACGGCAGTTGCCACAGTGGTGGCACACGGCGGACTCCTCCGCTCCGGCTACGCGCCACAGGTACTCACCGAAGCAACCATGCCCGGTGAGCACCTGCGTCAGCCGGTATGTCGGCGCACCGTGGCGCCTGTCCATCCACTGTTCGAGGACAGGTCGCACTGCCGCGACGGTCCTCACGCCCGCACTCGGGTTCTCCAGCCTGGAACGCCACTCCCCCACGGCGGCCCTGCGGAGGGAGGCCTTCATGGCCTCGACCTCTCGGAGGGCCGGCCTCTGCCCGAGTCTGAACGCCTCCTCCCGCCAGAAAAATACTGACGAGAGGGCCTGTGCGTCCAGCTCCCAAGGCAGAGTACCCGCCAACACGCAGGCCGCCTCATGCGAGACCGTGCGGTAGCCCCTGACGATGCGCTGCGCCACCATGCGCTGCGGACGATGCAGCAAGCGGACGCAGCGACCGCCAAGGGAATTGGCCCAAACGGGGCAACCGTAAAGGGCCATAGACCGCACGACTCCAGCATATAAGTTTCGGCAAGGAATGCCAGGACCATCGGTGTTGGGCAGCAGGCGCCCAAGTGCGCCCGCCGCCTTCACCAGCTTCGGCGACAACGTCTCAAAATGCGTGCGGAAATCCCATCGGCTGTCGAGAAAGAGCCCGAGGTATTTCATGCTCGAGCCGACAGGAATCCGCACGCCGTCCACCGTGAGGTGAGCCTCTGGCGGTGGCCCACACCGAGGTCCGTGAAAACACACGGCCTCGGTCTTACTCAGAGCCACCGTGAGGCCTAGTCGCCGAATCCTGCCCACCACCAGTCCGGTGCCGAACGAGGCGAGCAGGGCTGACCTCCTATAAGTCCTGGCCGTCGCTGTCACCAACGTGTCGTCTGCATAGCAGACGACAGCGACGCCCCGAAGGTTGGTACCACGCAACACCCAGTCGTAGCCGATGTTCCACAGGAGCGGCCCAAGAACCGAGCCCTGTGGAACACCGCACGACACTTCCCTACGGTGCCACCCGTCGGCGCCCGGATACACAACGCACCTGTCAGACAAGTACGCGTGCACCAGACACCGAAGGTAGGGCGGCACCTCGTGGTACCGCAGTGCTTCTTCGATGCAGGCCCAGGGCATGGTGTTGAACGCGTTGGCGATGTCGAGAGACACCGCCACCACGACCTTACCCCGGGACACTGCATCTTCCGCCTGTGCCTTGACCCGCAGAATGGCGTGGACCGTTGACCGGCCCCGCCGGAACCCGAACTGGCAGTCCGCCAAATCCGGGCCCGTGTTCTCCAAATGCTCGACGAGGCGCGCGTGCACGATGCGCTCAAAGAGCTTGCATACCTCGTCGAGCAACACGATGGGCCGGTAGGCCGACGGCGACTCTGCGGGTCGCCCCTCCTTCCGAAGCAGGACAAGCTTGCCCGTCTTCCACCGCGACGGGAAGATGCCCTGCTCCAGGCACGCGGAGAAAAGGCCACGGAGCCTCGTACCCAGCGACTCGACGGCTAGCACCCAGACACGACCGGGCACCCCATCGAGCCCCGGGGCCGAGTTCTTGCTCCGCAGCCGAAGCACTGCCGCCTCCAGTTCTTGCGGCGAAACCTCCGGGATATCCCTTACCGAAACCGACGACGATGGCGCCGGTGGATGTGGCGCCATCGGTGGAGGAGTGAAATCCTCGATGGCCGGGAACAGGGCCGCGACGACGTCCTCAGCGAGGTCAGTCCGGAGACTCTGCGTCAGCGGGGGCGCCCATGCGCGGAGTTTCTTCATCGCAAAACGATACGGGCGCCCCCATGGATCACTGTCGAGAGTTCTCCGGAACTCGTCGTTCGCCGCGGCCTTTGCTCGTGCAATGGCCACCCGCAGCGCTCTCTTCGCCTCCCTGTGGAGGCCGTGAAGCAGCCGCTCTTGCTCGTCATCGTCGGGTGCACGGGTCCGACGACGACGGTGCCTGGCGAGTCGGCGGCGCGCGACCATGCAGGACGCGCGCAGCTCCGAGAGCTCGGCCGACCACCAGTACACCTGGCGTTTCACTGGGAGGCGGGTGACCCTGGGCATGGCCGCGTCGCAGATCCGCGACATCGCCACCCCGAACCACTCCGCCTCTTGCTCGACCCGCACCGGCCCGTCCGGCACGGGGAGCCACGCCTGTATAATCGCGGCTTCCTTCACGGCCTCCACATCGAGGCGTTTTGCGGCCCACCGCCGGCCGCCCATGAATCGGGCAGTCGGACTACCACCGGACTGGGTGGAGCCTTGGGAGGTAGAGACACTGTACCGAATGTAAAGATGATCGGACAGCGTCTCCTCCTCTACCAGGACCCTCCAGTCCCGAACACGGCGGGCAAGGCCCGGGGTGGCGAACGTTATGTCCACCACCGAACCGCCGTTGTGCCGCACGCACGTGTTCTCCGACTCCCGATTCAGGACTACCAACCCGATGGAGATCGCCCATTCCTCCAGGGCCTCGCCACGCGCGTCGGTCACCCGCGAACCCCAAGCCAAGGACTTGGCGTTGAAGTCGCCGGCGACAAGCACGGGGCGAGGCTGACCGTCCTGTACCACCAGGGCTCCCAGACGGAAGAGAAAGTTTTCAAATTCCGCCAGGGACCTGTTGGGAGAGAAATAAACACCCACTATCCAAACCCCTCCCAACAGAACCGCCACGCATCCCGTACCCTTCGCTACTTTTTCAAAGGGCGGGGAGCCGACGGCGCCCCTGGTGATGACGGCCACCGAGCCATCCAAGTCCCCGGCCCACTCATCAGTGGCCGGGACAGAGTGCGGCTCGGAGACCACAGCGACGTGGATCGACCACTGCGCCAGAGCCTGGACAAGCATGCCCTGTGCTCCTTTGCAGTGGTTAATGTTCACCTGGAGGAAATTAAGCGCCATTGATTAATGGGCGATCTCCATCGTCTCGGGGTGGGACGGCTGCGGCCGCGTCACAACCCCGGCGCCCACGCCGCGTTGAGAGCGGGGCGGGACCGAGGAGGCAACGCAGGCTTTAGCGCCCACCCGATGATCCGCGGGTTTCCCTGCAGCTGCACATATCGTGCAGTGCGGGTCCGCGGAGCACTCCCGGGCCTTGTGGCCCGGTTGACCGCAGCGGTAGCAGAGCCCGCTGCGGTCGCACTCGCCGGTGCATTGCACCCGGACGTGTCCCCTGTACAGGCAGCGGAAGCAACGCATCGGCCGCTGCTCGAGGAGCCGCACTCCCGCTGCCACCCATCCAACCAGGACACGTCCGGCCTTCACCACGCTGTCCGCTGCCTTAGCCGGACAGCGGAGCCACACCGCGCCCAGGCCCGAGCGCTCGACGCGAATCTCCCCGACCTTGACCTCGTCAGGGGAGCAAGCGCCGAGACGGGCGATGGCCGCTGCGACTGCCTCGGAGGTGGCTGAGGCGTCCAGCCCCGAAACGCGCAGCTCTGCAGTCTTCACAGGCCGGGTGACGCGAACGTCCTCCTCCGACCCGTGCAGAGCCTCCCTCATTTTCTTAACGAGGGAGTCGGCCTTCGCCTCCGACTCGGGCCCAGGCACCTCGAAGAGGTATGCCCCCGTGGCCACCCGCCTCGGCCTCAACCCGGCTGTGATGGCAAGGCTAGCCAGATCGACCCTCGTTTGGACCTCACGCAGGACTTCCGCGTATGTTACTCCCCGCTTCAACGCCTCCGGCGTCACCGTCAGAATGACGGCGGCTTTGCGCGGGAGACGGAGCTGGGGAGCAGCTCTGCGCGAGGTCTGGACCGCCTGTGGAGCCGTCCGGGACTTCTTTTTGCCCCTCTTGGCCACCACAGTCCACGGAGTTTCCGTGGAAATGGCGGATTTTGGGGGCGGGTGTGGCGTTACGCACTAGGGTAACCTAACCTAACCTAACCTAACCGAACCGAACCGAACCGAACCTCGATATCACCTCGGATATTACCTCGGACTGGTCGCCATACGAACTTTTCTAAAATTTACTCTTCTTTGTTGTTCAAAAAGGGAATTTCTCCCTTTAAACCGTTTACATTGACTGATTGGCGCTGATTTGCATTATTGCAATAAAATTTAGAATAATTTAGGCTAGGTATACACTTTACACTTATTTTACAATTTTAACGTTAATATTGGTTTATTTAAACTTTACTTTTTCCGACTATATATCTTATGATTTTGTGACTTCGCGTATCTCCCCTTCGTTATATTACCATTAGTAACCCCGCTTCGAAACCATCGTCAAAGTACCCTGCAAGCAGGAGAAGTTTAAGTGGGGATCAAAAATGCTCGTCTAGGCTCCAAGAAGCTATGCATTACAGTAAAAAGGCCAAAGCAGCCCTAAATGAAGCCAAGAATTTAAAAGGAGATCTAAAAGTGCTAAATTTTGACATGATTGACAGGTTGACTTCGTTAGTTGGTGATATGGAGAAATACTTTGAACAGACAGGGGGTGGGGAAAGACGAGTAAGATAGGAAAACAGTTGACTCCATATCTGACACAGTTACTACGAATAAGGCATTATTTCAAAGTATTAGAGAAAACCTCGAACAGAGGTTTAAGAAATTGGAGAGTAATTTGATAGAAAGAATAGAAGAGGACATTGAAATAATTAACACAACAACTACTATGACAA
>JAPMUD010000085.1:0-42540 GCA_033459515.1 Theretra japonica
GTGGGCAGGGGACCGCTGTCAAGTCAGCAATTGTGGTGTTCAATGATGACTGGACAGTGGTCCAATGCCCATCTCTCACCACAACCAACATCACGGTGGTGAAGATTCGAACTGGAACTCGCCAATTATCGGTTATCTCATTCTACTTTGAGCCAGACAAACCCATAGGGCCATACCTGGAGCAGCTGGGGAACATAGTCGGAAAACTGGGGGCTCACGGAATTCTCGTAGGCGGAGACACCAACGCAAAGAGCGTTTGGTGGGGTAGCGCGGACACTGACTCTAGGGGGGAAGAAACGGGAGGCATGCTAGAAGAGCACGGTCTGCAGGTACTCAACGACGGCCAACTCCCAACATTCGAGACAGTGAGAGGAGGAAGGTTACTCACCAGCCACATCGATATTACAGCGTGCTCGGAGGACCTGATAAACCTGGTGGAGGACTGGAAGATCGACGACACTATGGCTTGTTCTGACCATAACGCGATAGTATTTAAAATAAATAAAACTAAAATTAAATATAAAAATCAAAGTCTAAAATCAACGAGAAAATTTAATGTAAAAAAAGCTGACTGGCATAAATTTAATGAAAAATTAGAAGAAATGATAACAAACAATAAATTAACAGAATCAGAAATAAACAAAATAAACAACAAATTAAACCTAGACAACACAATAGAGAAATACATAAATATAATAAATGAAACATGCAAATATGCAATACCTGAAATAAAAACAAATAATAAAATGAACTTACCGTGGTGGTCCGAGAAACTTGCCAAGTTGAAAAAGGAGGTCACCACCAGGAAGAGGCGAATCCGATGCGCAGCGGTGATCCGAAGGGCTAAAGTCGTCGCGGAGTACCTGCAAACAAAAGAGAATTATGAGAAGGAAGCTAAAATGGCACAAATAGAAAGCTGGAAAGAGTTTTGCAAGAAGCAAGATAAGGAAAACATCTGGGGAGGACTTTACAGAGTAATTGGAAAAGTGTCTAAAAGACACGAAGACTTGCCGCTGGTAAACAGAGGACTCACTCTAAACGTGAAAGAATCCGCTGAGCTACTGGCAGTAACATTTTATCCAGACGACAACGAAAGTGAGGATAATGCAGAACACCAGCGAACGAGAGAAGCTGCCGCTCGAGTAAATGACGAAGTCAATGATGAGAACCATGACCCACCATTTACAATCGATGAACTACATGCGGCAGCAAATAGCTTTAATCCTAAGAAAGCACCAGGAATGGACGGCCTCACGGCCGACATCTGCAGGAAAGCGATAGATAAGCACCCGGAGTTGTACCTGTCACTGGCAAACAGGTGCTTAGGTCTAGGCCACTTTCCGACTGCGTGGAAAGAAGCGGCGGTCATAGTGCTCCGCAAGCCGGGCAAAGAAAATTACACAGCTGCCAAATCCTACAGACCAATAGGCTTGTTGCCAGTGATGGGTAAAATTTTGGAGAAGATGGTGGTGGGTCGAGTGAGGTGGTATCTTCATCCCAGGACAAGCCCCCGACAGTTTGGCTTTGTGCCGCAGAGGAGCACCGAGGACTCCCTCTATGTCCTAATGAAACACATTAGACAGAAATTAAAGGAAAAAAGAATAATAGTTCTCATATCATTGGACATAGAGGGAGCCTTCGATAGCGCCTGGTGGCCGGCGATCAGGGTCAGACTGTCGGAGGAAAAGTGTCCTGTTAACATCAGAAGGATGATAGACAGCTACCTCGAGAGCAGAAAAGTTAAACTCCGGTACGCCGGAGTTGAACACGAAAGGTGGACCGCCAAGGGATGTGTTCAAGGCTCCATTGGGGGTCCAACCTTTTGGAATCTGCTCCTCGACCCACTACTATCGGAGCTAGATCGACGAAACTGTTACTGCCAGGCGTTCGCGGATGACGTGGTGCTTGTGTTCGATGGGACAGTGACGCAAAAAATCCAACAGCAGGCCAATGATACACTGGCCTATGTGAGGGATTGGGGAATCCGAAATAAACTAAAATTTGCACCTCATAAAACGCATGCGATGGTGTTAACAAGAAAGTTAAAGTACGATTCCCCAATCCTTCACATGGGAGGGGTGGACATTGGCCTGAAAAAGCAAATAAAAATACTAGGGGTGACAATAGACAGCGGGTTGACGTTTACAGCTCACGTGTCCGATGTCTGCAAGAAGGCTGTAAACTTCTACAACCAGTTGTCACGGGCAGCCAGGCTACAGTGGGGATTGGGGCCGGAAATTATAAAATTGCTGTACACCGCAGTCGTGGAACCAACAATTTTGTACGCGGCAAGTGTGTGGGCTCCAGCCGCACAAAAATTGGGAGTAAGGAAGCAGCTCGCTGTCGTTCAAAGAGGATTCGCCCAAAAGATTGCGAAGGCCTACAGGACGGTCTCACTCAACTCGGCCTTGCTGCTCGCCGGAATATTGCCCCTTGACATTCGAGTCAGGGAAAATGCTTCCCTGTTCGAGGTCAAGAGGGGATATTCCGTTAGAGTAGTAGGTGATCGGGAGGTAGAGCGTCCTGTGGCCTTCGCAACTTTGGAACATCCAGCAAAACAGTGCACAGTAAAATATAAATGCTTGGTAAACGGTGCAGAAGTGAATAATATCCAAGGCCTAAAGCTTTATACTGACGGAAGCAAAATTAAGGGTAAAGTAGGTGCGGCGATCTCCGTCTGGGAAGGGACCACCGAAATAAAAACCAAAAAATTTAAATTAGAAACCTTCTGCACCGTATACCAAGCAGAATTGTTGGCACTACGGGAAGCCGTGGAAGAAGTAGTCAAATGTGGGAAAACACCTTGCAGCGTCTTAAGCGACTCAAGGGCGGCGTTAGAAACCGTTGCAAACGGAGTTTCCCTCCATCCTCTCGCGTTCCAGGCCCAACAAAACATAAGTAAGCTAAAAGAACGCGGCAAAATACTACAGCTATTTTGGTTAAAAGCACATGCAGGATTGGAGGGCAACGAACGAGCGGACCAGCTCGCAAAAGACGCTGCACTCAAATCAAAAACAAAGGCGCACTACGATAGATGTCCCATTTCATTCGTCAAAAGACAAATCCGAATGGAGTCTATTGACGAATGGAATGGGCGCTACACAAACGGCGAGACAGCCTCAACCACAAGACTCTTCTTCCCGGACGCTGTGATGGCTTACAACCTGATAAAAAAAATAAAAACTGATCACATTACGACTCAAGTTTTCACAGGACATGGCGGGTTCTCCGAGTACCTGGAGCGATTCAAGTGCAAGGAGAGCCCGGCATGTATCTGTGACCCCCAAATAAGTGAAAACATAATACACGCACTAACAGACTGTCCAGTATATCTCAAGCAACGCACTTACTTCGAACTAGAAACCGGCGAAGAGATAAATAGATTAAACCTAAGTAGACTAATAGAATGTAAAGATACTAGAGATAAGTTTATATCATATTGTAAAGAAATAGCATTAAGCGTTATCTATAGAAATAAGTAGTAATAAGTAGGCTAAAATATATAATATAAGATTATATACATTTTAGCACAACATGTAATAGTAATTAAGTACATATAAACAAAAAAGAAAAGGAATAAAAAAGAAAAAAAAAGAGAAAGAAATAAATAAAAAAAATATGAAAACAAAAAAGTAAAGTTAATAAAGAGGTGTTATGAAAAAAAAGAAAAAAAAAAAAAAAAAAAAAAAAAGTTTCAAAGTCTATTTATTATTTAGTAAAGTCCCATAGATATAGAATACATATAAGAAAGATAGGCTTAAGTAGGTTCTCCCAAAGCAGGAGAATAGATAGGGGTAAGTTTTAATATCATAGAAGGCAAAGATCTCTGACTTTCGTTAGGGGAAGCAGAAAGGGCAAGAAGCCCACAAAAAAAAAAAAAAAAAAAACCTAACCTAACCTAACCTAACCTAACCTAACCTAACCTTTTTTTTTTTTTTTTTTTTTTTTTTCTCGCGGTGAAAATCCATTTACGGACCATCCCACCCCCGATGGGGCGAGGGTGTGTCGGACTCATCGGCGCCTTCCGAGCCCAGCGAGATGTTGTGCCGCCCGTGGATGAGGACGGGCGGCCGCTGGGTCGGGTCCCTACCATAAGCTACGCGCCGAAATACCGACTAAAAACCCCGCGTCGGCCACCATCGGTGCACTTGAGAGACGGCCCCGGGATACCGATGAACGGACGCGCCAGGACAACCTAACCTAACCTAACCTAACCTAACCTAACCTAACCTAACCTAACCTAACCTAACCTAACCTAACCTAACCTAACCTAACCCACCATAAAAAAAAAAAAAAAAAAAAAACCTAACCTAACCTAACCTAACCTAACCTAACCTAACCTAACCTAACCTAACCCGTGCAGCATCTTCAGCGATGCCAGGTCCGCCCTCCAAGTCGTCACTAGAGGTGACTCCCTCCACCCCATAGCGTTTGAAATAAATAACAAACTACAAGAAGCCGAAAAACGCACCCAGAAAATTAAATTTTTCTGGGTGAAGGCACACGTGGGGCTGGAGGGAAATGAGAGGGCGGATATGCTTGCTAAGGATGCTGCACAACACCTAAAAACCCGTGCGCACTACGACAAATGTCCGGCTTCGTTCGTCAAGAGACAAATCCGGAAGGAGTCCGTTGACGAGTGGAGCCGGAGATACGCGGACGGAGAGACGGCTACTATAACGAAGTTGTTCTTTCCGGACGCAGTCGAGGCGCATAGGGTTGTCAGACGGATTGCCCTGGACCCACTTCTGACGCAGGTGTTCACCGGGCACGGCGGGTTCTCCGAGTACTTGAATCGTTTCAAGTGCAAGGAGAGCCCGGCGTGTCTGTGTGACCCTAACGTCAGCGAGACGGTCCCACACCTCCTGCTCGATTGCCCTATCCATATGAAGGAAAGGTTTAATTTAGAAACAAAAATTGATTACAAGATTGAAAGGGACAATATAAGTAAAATTATATTGGACCCAAATGCAAGAGAGGAATTTCTAACATACTGCAGAAAAATTGTAAAAGTAGTTATAAATAGAAATAAGTAGAAATTTAGAATTACTAAAAATATAATAGAATTATATAATATTAGTAATTAAGTATTGGCTGTCCTAGAACAATAACATATGATAAAAAAAAAAAAAAAAAAAAAGGAAAAAAAAAAAAAAAATAAATAAAAGTATGATAAAACGGAAAAAACAGGATTGACTGATTGATTGGAACTAATGAAATACTAAACACTCAAAAACATTCAAAAGTTATATAGTAAATAAAAACAAAAAGATAAACAAAGGCCCTTGTCCTGGATAGGGGGTGAGAGGGTGAGGCGAAGAGCCCACTACAAAAAAAAAAAAAAAACCTAACCTAACCTAACCTAACCTGGGTGGGTGGTGTGATGGTGGGTGGTGTCATGGTGGGTGGTGTGTGGGTGGTGAGTTGTGTGTGATGGTGGGTGGTGTGATGGTGGGTGGTGTGATGATGGGTGGTGTGATGGTGGGTGGTATGTGGGTGGTGGGTGATGTGTGGTACGTGGTATGTGGGTGGTGGGTGGTGTGTCATGGTGGGTGGTGAGTTGTGTGTGATGGTGGGTGATGTGTGGCAGGGTGGTGTGTAGGTTTGATATGTGGCGGTAGGTGATTTGGTATGAGGTGGTGGGTTATGTGTGGTACGTTGTATGTGGGTGGTGGGTGGTGTGTCATGGTGGGTGGTGAGTTGTGTGTGATGGTGTGTGGTGTCATGGTGGGTGGTGTGGAAGTAATGGTGGGTGGTATGTGGGTGATGGGTGGTATGTGGGTGGTGGGTATGTGGGTGGTGGGTATGTGGGTGGTGGGTGGTGTGATGGTGGGTGGTATGTGGGTGGTGGGTGGTATGTGGGTGGTGGGTGGTATGTGGGTGGTGGGTATGTGGGTGGTGGGTGGTATGTGGGTGGTGGGTGGTATGTGGGTGGTATGTGGGTGGTGGGTGATGTATGGTACGTGGTATGTGGGTGGTGGGTGGTATGTGGGTGGTGGGTATGTGGGTGGTGGGTATGTGGGTGGTGGGTATGTGGGTGGTGGGTATGTGGGTGGTGGGTATGTGGGTGGTGGGTGGTGTGTCATGGTGGGTGGTGAGTTGTGTGTGATGGTGGGTGGTGTCATGGTGGGTGGTGTGGAAGTAATGGTGGGTGGTATGTGGGTGATGGGTTGTATGTGGGTGGTGGGTATGTGGGTGGTGGGTATGTGGGTGGTGGGTGGTGTGATGGTGGGTGGTATGTGGGTGGTGGGTGATGTGTGGTACGTGGTATGTGGGTGGTGGGTGGTGTCATGGTGGGTGGTGTGGAAGTAATGGTGGGTGGTATGTGGGTGGTGGGTATGTGGGTGCTGCGTTGTGTGATGGTGGGTGGTATGTGGGTGGTGGGTTATGTGTGGTACGTGGTATGTGGGTGGTGGGTGGTGTGTCATGGTGGGTGGTGAGTTGTGTGTGATGGTGGGTGGTGTCATGGTGGGTGGTGTGGAAGTAATGGTGGGTGGTATGTGGGTGATGGGTTGTATGTGGGTGGTGGGTATGTGGGTGGTGGGTATGTGGGTGGTGGGTATGTGGGTGGTGGGTATGTGGGTGGTGGGTGGTGTGTCATGGTGGGTGGTGAGTTGTGTGTGATGGTGGGTGGTGTCATGGTGGGTGGTGTGGAAGTAATGGTGGGTGGTATGTGGGTGATGGGTTGTATGTGGGTGGTGGGTATGTGGGTGGTGGGTATGTGGGTGGTGGGTATGTGGGTGGTGGGTATGTGGGTGGTGGGTGGTGTGTCATGGTGGGTGGTGAGTTGTATGTGATGGTGGGTGATGTGTGGCAGGGTGGTGTGTAGGTTTGATATGTGGCGGTGGGTGATTTGGTATGAGGTGGTGGGTTATGTGTGGTACGTGGTATGTGGGTGGTGGGTGGTGTGTCATGGTGGGTGGTGAGTTGTGTGTGATGGTGGGTGGTGTCATGGTGGGTGGTGTGGAAGTAATGGTGGGTGGTATGTGGGTGATGGGTTGTATGTGGGTGGTGGGTATGTGGGTGGTGGGTATGTGGGTGGTGGGTATGTGGGTGGTGGGTATGTGGGTGGTGGGTGGTGTGTCATGGTGGGTGGTGAGTTGTGTGTGATGGTGGGTGGTGTCATGGTGGGTGGTGTGGAAGTAATGGTGGGTGGTATGTGGGTGATGGGTTGTATTTGGGTGGTGGGTATGTGGGTGGTGGGTATGTGGGTGGTGGGTGGTGTGATGGTGGGTGGTATGTGGGTGGTGGGTGATGTGTGGTACGTGGTATGTGGGTGGTGGGTGGTGTCATGGTGGGTGGTGTGGAAGTAATGGTGGGTGGTATGTGGGTGGTAGGTGGTATGTGGGTGGTGGGTATGTGGGTGGTGGGTATGTGGGTGCTGCGTTGTGTGATGGTGGGTGGTATGTGGGTGGTGGGTGATGTGTGGTACGTGGTATGTGGGTGGTGGGTGATGTGTGGGTGACGAGTTGAGAGTGATGGTGGGTGGTGTGTCATGGTGGGTGGTGTGGAAGTAATGGTGGGTGGTATGTGGGTGGTGGGTGGTATGTGGGTGGTGAGTGATGTGTGGTACGTGGTATGTGGGTGGTGGGTGATGTGATGGTGGGTGGTGTGATGGTGGGTGGTGTGTCATGGTGGGTGGTGTGTAAGTAATGGTGGGTGGTGGGTGGTGTGTGATGGTGGGTGGTAGGTGATGTTTTGAACGTGGTATGTGGGTGGTGGGTGGTGGGTGGTGTGTCATGGTGGGTGGTGTGGAAGTAATGGTGGGTGGTATGTGGGTGGTGGGTATGTGGGTGGTGGGTGGTGTGTCATGGTGGGTGGTGTGGAAGTAATGGTGGGTGGTATGTGGGTGGTGGGTATGTGGGTGGTGGGTATGTGGGTGCTGGGTATGTGGGTGCTGGGTGGTGTGATGGTGGGTGGTATGTGGGTGGTGGGTGATGTGTGGTACGTGGTATGTGGGTGGTGGGTGATGTGTGGGTGGTGAGTTGTGTGTGATGGTGGGTGGTTTGTGGGTGGTGGGTGGTATGATGGTGGGTGGTATGTGGGTGGTGGGTGATGTGTGGTACTAGGTATGTGGGTGGTGGGTGGTGTGTCATGGTGGGTGGTGTGGAAGTAATGGTGGGTGGTATGTGGGTGGTGGGTATGTGGGTGGTAGGTATGTGGGTGCTGGGTGGTGTGATGGTGGGTGGTATGTTGGTGGTGGGTGATGTGTGGTACGTGGTATGTGGGTGGTGGGTGATGTGTGGGTGGTGAGTTGTGTGTGATGGTGGGTGGTGTGTCATGGTGGGTGGTGTGATGGTGGGTGGTGTCATGGTGGGTGGTGTGTGGGTGGTGGGTATGTGGGTGGTGGGTATGTGGGTGGTGGGTGGTGTGATGGTGGGTGGTGTCATGGTAGGTGGTGTGTGGGTGGTGAGTTGTGTGTGATGGTGGGTGGTGTGATGGTGGGTGGTGTGATGGTGGGTGGTTTGTGGGTGGTGGGTATGTGGGTGCTGGGTGGTGTGATGGTGGGTGGTATGTGGGTGGTGGGTGATGTGTGGTACGTGGTATGTGGGTGGTGGGTGATGTGTGGGTGGTGAGTTGTGAGTGATGGTGGGTGGTGTGTCATGGTGGGTGGTGTGGAAGTAATGGTGGGTGGTATGTGGGTGGCGGGTGGTATGTGGGTGGTGGGTGATGTGTGGTACGTGGTATGTGGGTGATGGGTGATGTGATGGTGGGTGGTGTGATGGTGGGTGGTGTGTCATGGTGGGTGGTGTGTAAGTAATGGTGGGTGGTGTGGAAGTAATCGTGGTTGGTATGTGGGTGGTGGGTGGTATGTGGGTGGTGGGTATGTGGGTGGTGGGTATGTGGGTGCTGGGTGGTGTGATGGTGGGTGGTATGTGGGTGGTGGGTGATGTGTGGTACGTGGTATGTGGGTGGTGGGTGGTGTGTCATGGTGGGTGGTGAGTTGTATGTGATGGTGGGTGATGTGTGGCAGGGTGGTGTGTAGGTTTGATATGTGGCGGTGGGTGATTTGGTATGAGGTGGTGGGTTATGTGTGGTACGTGGTATGTGGGTGGTGGGTGGTGTGTCATGGTGGGTGGTGAGTTGTGTGTGATGGTGGGTGGTGTCATGGTGGGTGGTGTGGAAGTAATGGTGGGTGGTATGTGGGTGATGGGTTGTATGTGGGTGGTGGGTATGTGGGTGGTGGGTATGTGGGTGGTGGGTATGTGGGTGTTGGGTATGTGGGTGGTGGGTGGTGTGTCATGGTGGGTGGTGAGTTGTGTGTGATGGTGGGTGGTGTCATGGTGGGTGGTGTGGAAGTAATGGTGGGTGGTATGTGGGTGATGGGTTGTATGTGGGTGGTGGGTATGTGGGTGGTGGGTATGTGGGTGGTGGGTGGTGTGATGGTGGGTGGTATGTGGGTGGTGGGTGATGTGTGGTACGTGGTATGTGGGTGGTGGGTGGTGTCATGGTGGGTGGTGTGGAAGTAATGGTGGGTGGTATGTGGGTGGTAGGTGGTATGTGGGTGGTGGGTATGTGGGTGGTGGGTATGTGGGTGCTGGGTGGTGTGATGGTGGGTGGTATGTGGGTGGTGGGTGATGTGTGGTACGTGGTATGTGGGTGGTGGGTGATGTGTGGGTGACGAGTTGAGAGTGATGGTGGGTGGTGTGTCATGGTGGGTGGTGTGGAAGTAATGGTGGGTGGTATGTGGGTGGTGGGTGGTATGTGGGTGGTGGGTGATGTGTGGTACGTGGTATGTGGGAGGTGGGTGATGTGATGGTGGGTGGTGTGATGGTGGGTGGTGTGTCATGGTGGGTGGTGTGTAAGTAATGGTGGGTGGTGGGTGGTGTGTGATGGTGGGTGGTAGGTGATGTTTTGAACGTGGTATGTGGGTGGTGGGTGGTGGGTGGTGTGTCATGGTGGGTGGTGTGGAAGTAATGGTGGGTGGTATGTGGGTGGTGGGTATGTGGGTGGTGGGTGGTGTGTCATGGTGGGTGGTGTGGAAGTAATGGTGGGTGGTATGTGGGTGGTGGGTATGTGGGTGGTGGGTATGTGGGTGCTGGGTGGTGTGATGGTGGGTGGTATGTGGGTGGTGGGTGATGTGTGGTACGTGGTATGTGGGTGGTGGGTGATGTGTGGTACGTGGTATGTGGGTGGTGGGTGATGTGATGGTGGGTGGTGTGATGGTGGGTGGTGTGTCATGGTGGGTGGTGTGTAAGTAATGGTGGGTGGTGGGTGGTGTGTGATGGTGGGTGGTAGGTGATGTTTTGAACGTGGTATGTGGGTGGTGGGTGGTGGGTGGTGTGTCATGGTGGGTGGTGTGGAAGTAATGGTGGGTGGTATGTGGGTGGTGGTATGTGGGTGGTGGGTGGTGTGTCATGGTGGGTGGTGTGGAAGTAATGGTGGGTGGTATGTGGGTGGTGGGTATGTGGGTGGTGGGTATGTGGGTGCTGGGTGGTGTGATGGTGGGTGGTATGTGGGTGGTGGGTGATGTGTGGTACGTGGTATGTGGGTGGTGGGTGATGTGTGGGTGGTGAGTTGTGTGTGATGGTGGGTGGTATGTGGGTGGTGGGTGGTATGATGGTGGGTGGTATGTGGGTGGTGGGTGATGTGTGGTACGTGGTATGTGGGTGGTGGGTGGTGTGTCATGGTGGGTGGTGTGGAAGTAATGGTGGGTGGTATGTGGGTGGTGGGTATGTGGGTGGTAGGTATGTGGGTGCTGGGTGGTGTGATGGTGGGTGGTATGTTGGTGGTGGGTGATGTGTGGTACGTGGTATGTGGGTGGTGGGTGATGTGTGGGTGGTGAGTTGTGTGTGATGGTGGGTGGTGTGTCATGGTGGGTGGTGTGATGGTGGGTGGTGTCATGGTGGGTGGTGTGTGGGTGGTGGGTATGTGGGTGGTGGGTATGTGGGTGGTGGGTGGTGTGATGGTGGGTGGTGTCATGGTAGGTGGTGTGTGGGTGGTGAGTTGTGTGTGATGGTGGGTGGTGTGATGGTGGGTGGTGTGATGGTGGGTGGTTTGTGGGTGGTGGGTATGTGGGTGCTGGGTGGTGTGATGGTGGGTGGTATGTGGGTGGTGGGTGATGTGTGGTACGTGGTATGTGGGTGGTGGGTGATGTGTGGGTGGTGAGTTGTGAGTGATGGTGGGTGGTGTGTCATGGTGGGTGGTGTGGAAGTAATGGTGGGTGGTATGTGGGTGGTGGGTGGTATGTGGGTGGTGGGTGATGTGTGGTACGTGGTATGTGGGTGATGGGTGATGTGATGGTGGGTGGTGTGATGGTGGGTGGTGTGTCATGGTGGGTGGTGTGTAAGTAATGGTGGGTGGTGTGGAAGTAATGGTGGTTGGTATGTGGGTGGTGGGTGGTATGTGGGTGGTGGGTATGTGGGTGGTGTGTATGTGGGTGCTGGGTGGTGTGATGGTGGGTGGTATGTGGGTGGTGGGTGATGTGTGGTACGTGGTATGTGGGTGGTGGGTGGTGTGTCATGGTGGGTGGTGTGGAAGTAATGGTGGGTGGTATGTGGGTGGTAGGTGGTATGTGGGTGGTGAGTATGTGGGTGGTGGGTATGTGGGTGCTGGGTGGTGTGATTGTGGGTGGTATGTGGGTGGTGGTTGATGTGTGGTACGTGGTATGTGGGTGGTGGGTGATGTGTGGGTGGTGAGTTGTGTGTGATGGTGGGTGGTATGTGGGTGGTGGGTGGTGTGATGGTGGGTGGTATGTGGGTGGTGGGTGATGTGTGGTACGTGGTATGTGGGTGGTGGGTGGTGTGTCATGGTGGGTGGTGTGGAAGTAATGGTGGGTGGTATGTGGGTGGTGGGTATGTGGGTGGTAGGTATGTGGGTGCTGGGTGGTGTGATGGTGGGTGGTATGTTGGTGGTGGGTGATGTGTGGTACGTGGTATGTGGGTGGTGGGTGATGTGTGGGTGGTGAGTTGTGTGTGATGGTGGGTGGTGTGTCATGGTGGGTGTTGTGGAAGTAATGGTGGGTGGTATGTGGGTGGTGGGTGGTATGTGGGTGGTGGGTATGTGGGTGGTGGGTATGTGGGTGCTGGGTGGTGTGATGGTGGGTGGTATGTGGGTGGTGGGTGATGTGTGGTACGTGGTATGTGGGTGGTGGGTGATGTGTGGGTGGTGAGTTGTGTGTGATGGTGGGTGTTATGTGGGTGGTGGGTGGTGTGATGGTATGTGGTATGTGGGTGGTGGGTGATGTGTGGTACGTGGTATGTGGGTGGTGGCCGGTGTGTCATGGTGGGTGGTGTGGAAGTAATGGTGGGTGGTATGTGGGTGGTGGGTATGTGGGTGGTAGGCATGTGGGTGCTGGGTGGTGTGATGTTGGGTGGTATGTGGGTGGTGGGTGATGTGTGGTACGTGGTATGTGGGTGGTGGGTATGTGGGTGGTGGGTATGTTGGTTGTGGGTGGTGTGATGGTGGGTGGTGTCATGGTGGGTGGTGAGTTGTGTGTGATGGTGGGTGGTGTGTCATGGTGGGTGGTGTGGAAGTAATGGTGGGTGGTATGTGGGTGGTGGGTGGTATGTGGGTGGTGGGTATGTGGGTGGTGGGTATGTGGGTTGTGGGTGGTGTGATGGTGGGTGGTGTCATGGTGGGTGGTGTGTGGGTGGTGAGTTGTGTGTGATGGTGGGTGGTGTCATGGTAGGTGGTGTGGAAGTAATGGTGGGTGGTATGTGGGTGGTGGGTATGTGGGTGGTGGGTATGTGGGTGCTGGGTGGTGTGATGGTGGGTGGTATGTGGGTGGTGGGTGATGTGTGGGTGGTGAGTTGTGTGTGATGGTGGGTGGTGTGTCATGGTGGGTGGTGTGGAAGTAATGGTGGGTGGTTGGTGGTGTGTGATGGTGGGTGGTAGGTGATGTTTTGAACGTGGTATGTGGGTGGTGGGTGGTGGGTGGTGTGTCATGGTGGGTGGTGTGGACTTAATGGTGGGTGGTATGTGGGTGGTGGGTATGTGGGTGGTGGGTGATGTGTGGTACATGGTATGTGGGTGGTGGGTGATGTGTGGGTGGTGAGTTGTGTGTGATGGTGGGTGGTGTGTCATGGTGGGTGGTGTGGAAGTAATGGTGGGTGGTATGTGGGTGGTGGGTGGTATGTGGGTGGTGGGTATGTGGGTGGTGGGTATGTGGGTGGTGGGTATGTGGGTGGTGGGTGGTGTGATGGTGGGTGGTGTCATGGTGGGTGGTGTGTGGGTGGTGAGTTGTGTGTGATGGTGGGTGGTGTGATGGTGGGTGGTGTGATGGTGGGTGGTATGTGGGTGGTGGGTGATGTGTGGTACGTGGTATGTGGGTGGTGGGTGGTGTCATGGTGGGTGGTGAGTTGTGTGTGATGGTGGGTGATGTGTGGCAGGGTGGTGTGTAGGTTTGATATGTGGCGGTGGGTGATTTGGTATGAGGTAGTGGGTTATGTGTGGTACGTGGTATGTGGGTGGTGGATGGTGTGATGGTGGGTGGTATGTGGGTGGTGGGTGATGTGTGGTACGTGGTATGTGGGTGGTGAGTTGTGTGTGATGGTGGGTGATGAGTGGCAGGGTGGTGTGTAGGTTTGATATGTGGCGGTGGGTGATTTGGTATGAGGTGGTGGGTTATGTGTTGTACGTGGTACGTGGGTGGTGGGTGGTGTGATGGTGGGTGGTGTGTAAGTAATGGTGGGTGGTGGGTGGTGTATGATGGTGGGTGGTGTATGATGGTGGGTGGTGGGTGATGTGTTGTACGTGGTATGTGGGTGGTGGGTGGTGGGTGGTGTGATGATGGGTGGTATGTGGATGGTGGGTGATTTGGTATGAGGTGGTGGGTGATGTGTTGTACGTGGTATGTGGGTGGTGGGTGGTGGGTGGTGTGTGGTTGGTGGGTGGTGTGTAAGTTAATGGTGGTATGAGGTGATGAGTGGGTGGTGGGTGGTATGTGGGTGGTGGGTGATGTGTGGTACGTGGTATGTGGGTGGTGGGTGGTGGGTGGTGTCATGGTGGGTGGTGAGTTGTGTGTGATGGTGGGTGATGTCATGGTGGGTGGTGTGTAAGTAATGGTGGATGGTGGGTGATGTGTTGTACGTGGTATGTGGGTGGTGGGTGATATGATGTACGTGGTATGTGGGTGGTGAGTTGTGTCTGATGGTGGGTGGTGTGTCATGGTGGGTGGTGTGGAAGTAATGGTGGGTGATATGTGGGTGGTGGGTATGTGGGTGGTGGGTATGTGGGTGGTGGGTGGTGTGATGGTGAGTGGTGTCATGGTGGGTGGTGTGTGGGTGGTGAGTTGTGTGTGATGGTGGGTGGTGTCATGGTGGGTGGTGTGGAAGTAATGGTGGGTGGTATGTGGGTGGTGGGTGGTATGTGGGTGATGGGTATGTGGGTGCTGGGTGGTGTGATGGTGGGTGGTATGTGGGTGGTGGGTGATGTGTGGTACGTGGTATGTGGGTGGTGGGTGGTGTGTCATGGTGGGTGGTGAGTTGTATGTGATGGTGGGTGATGTGTGGCAGGGTGGTGTGTAGGTTTGATATGTGGCGGTGGGTTATTTGGTATGAGGTGGTGGGTTATGTGTGGTACGTGGTATGTGGGTGGTGGGTGGTGTGTCATGGTGGGTGGTGAGTTGTGTGTGATGGTGGGTGGTGTCATGGTGGGTGGTGTGGAAGTAATGGTGGGTGGTATGTGGGTGATGGGTTGTATGTGGGTGGTGGGTATGTGGGTGGTGGGTATGTGGGTGGTGGGTATGTGGGTGGTGGGTATGTGGGTGGTGTGTGGTGTGTCATGGTGGGTGGTGAGTTGTGTGTGATGGTGGGTGGTGTGTCATGGTGGGTGGTGTGGAAGTAATGGTGGGTGGTATGTGAGTGGTGGGTGGTGTGATGGTGGGTGGTGTGTGGGTGGTGGGTGATGTGTGGTACGTGGTATGTGGGTGGTGGGTGGTGTGTCATGGTGGGTGGTGTGTGGGTGGTGGGTATGTGGGTGGTGGGTATGTGTCATGGTGGGTGGTGAGTTGTGTGTGATGGTGGGTGGTGTCATGGTGGGTGGTGTCATGGTGGGTGGTGTCATGGTGGGTGGTGTGTAAGTAATGGTGGGTGGTGGGTGATGTGTTGTACGTGGTATGTGGGTGGTGGGTGATGTGATGTACGTGGTATGTGGGTGGTGAGTTGTGTCTGATGTCGGGTGGTGTGTCATGGTGGGTGGTGTGGAAGTAATGGTGGGTGGTATGTGGGTGGTGGGTATGTGGGTGGTGGGTGATGTATTGTACGTGATATGTGGGTGGTGAGTTGTGTGTGATGGTGGGTGGTGTGTCATGGTGGGTGGTGTGTGGGTGGTGAGTTGTGTGTGATGGTGGGTGGTGTCATGGTGGGTGGTGTGGAAGTAATGGTGGGTGGTGGGTGATGTGTTGTACGTGGTATGTGGGTGGTGGGTGATGTGATGTACGTGGTATGTGGGTGGTGAGTTGTGTCTGATGGTGGGTGGTGTGTCATGGTGGGTGGTGTGGAAGTAATAGTGGGTGGTATGTGGGTGGTGGGTATGTGGGTGGTGGGTGATGTATTGTACGTGATATGTGGGTGGTGAGTTGTGTGTGATGGTGGGTGGTGTGTCATGGTGGGTGGTGTGGAAGTAATGGTGGGTGGTATGTGGGTGGTGGGTGGTATGTGGGTGGTGTGATGGTGGGTGATGTGTGGTAGGATGGTGTGTAGGTTTGATATGTGGCGGTGGGTGATTTGGTATGAGGTGGTGGGTTATGTGATGTACGTGGTACGTGGGTGGTGGGTGGTGTGATGGTGGGTGGTGTGTAAGTAATGGTGGGTGGTGGGTGGTGTATGATGGTGGGTGGTGTATGATGGTGGGTGGTGGGTGATGTGTTGTACGTGGTATGTGGGTGGTGGGTGATGTGTGGTACGTGGTATGTGGGTGGTGGGTGGTGTGTCATGGTGGGTGGTGAGTTGTATGTGATGGTGGGTGATGTGTGGCAGGGTGGTGTGTAGTTTTGATATGTGGCGGTGGTGATTTGGTATGAGGTGGTGGGTTATGTGTGGTACGTGGTATGTGGGTGGTGGGTGGTGTGTCATGGTGGGTGGTGAGTTGTGTGTGATGGTGGGTGGTGTCATGGTGGGTGGTGTGGAAGTAATGGTGGGTGGTATGTGGGTGGTGGGTGGTATGTGGGTGGTGGGTATGTGGGTGGTGGGTATGTGGGTGGTGGGTGGTGTGATGGTGAGTGGTGTCATGGTGGGTGGTGTGTGGGTGGTGAGTTGTGTGTGATGGTGGGTGGTGTCATGGTGGGTGGTGTGGAAGTAATGGTGGGTGGTGGGTGATGTGTTGTACGTGGTATGTGGGTGGTGGGTGATGTGATGTACGTGGTATGTGGGTGGTGAGTTGTGTCTGATGGTGGGTGGTGTGTCATGGTGGGTGGTGTGGAAGTAATAGTGGGTGGTATGTGGGTGGTGGGTATGTGGGTGGTGGGTGATGTATTGTACGTGATATGTGGGTGGTGAGTTGTGTGTGATGGTGGGTGGTGTGTCATGGTGGGTGGTGTGGAAGTAATGGTGGGTGGTATGTGGGTGGTGGGTGGTATGTGGGTGGTGTGATGGTGGGTGATGTGTGGCAGGATGGTGTGTAGGTTTGATATGTGGCGGTGGGTGATTTGGTATGAGGTGGTGGGTTATGTGATGTACGTGGTACGTGGGTGGTGGGTGGTGTGATGGTGGGTGGTGTGTAAGTAATGGTGGGTGGTGGGTGGTGTATGATGGTGGGTGGTGTATGATGGTGGGTGGTGGGTGATGTGTTGTACGTGGTATGTGGGTGGTGGGTGGTGGGTGGTGTGTGGGTGGTGGGTGGTGTGTAAGTTAATGGTGGTATGAGGTGATGAGTGGGTGGTGGGTGGTATGTGGGTGGTGGGTGATGTGTGGTACGTGGTATGTGGGTGGTGGGTGGTGTCATGGTGGGTGGTGAGTTGTGTGTGATGGTGGGTGATGTCATGGTGGGTGGTGTGTAAGTAATGGTGGATGGTGGGTGATGTGTTGTACGTGGTATGTGGGTGGTGGGTGATATGATGTACGTGGTATGTGGGTGGTGAGTTGTGTCTGATGGTGGGTGGTGTGTCATGGTGGGTGGTGTGTCATGGTGGGTGGTGTGGTAGTAATGGTGGGTGATATGTGGGTGGTGGGTATGTGGGTGGTGGGTATGTGGGTGGTGGGTATGTGGGTGGTGGGTGGTGTGATGGTGAGTGGTGTCATGGTGGGTGGTGTGTGGGTGGTGAGTTGTGTGTGATGGTGGGTGGTGTCATGGTGGGTGGTGTGGAAGTAATGGTGGGTGGTATGTGGGTGGTGGGTGGTATGTGGGTGATGGGTATGTGGGTGCTGGGTGATGTGATGGTGGGTGGTATGTGGGTGGTGGGTGATGTGTGGTACGTGGTATGTGGGTGGTGGGTGGTGTGTCATGGTGGGTGGTGAGTTGTATGTGATGGTGGGTGATGTGTGGCAGGGTGGTGTGTAGGTTTGATATGTGGCGGTGGGTGATTTGGTATGAGGTGGTGGGTTATGTGTGGTACGTGGTATGTGGGTGGTGGGTGGTGTGTCATGGTGGGTGGTGAGTTGTGTGTGATGGTGGGTGGTGTCATGGTGGGTGGTGTGGAAGTAATGGTGGGTGGTATGTGGGTGATGGGTTGTATGTGGGTGGTGGGTATGTGGGTGGTGGGTATGTGGGTGGTGGGTATGTGGGTGGTGGGTATGTGGGTGGTGTGTGGTGTGTCATGGTAGGTGGTGAGTTGTGTGTGATGGTGGGTGGTGTGTCATGGTGGGTGGTGTGGAAGTAATGGTGGGTGGTATGTGAGTGGTGGGTGGTGTGATGGTGGGTGGTGTCATGGTGGGTGGTGTGTGGGTGGTGGGTGATGTGTGGTACGTGGTATGTGGGTGGTGGGTGGTGTGTCATGGTGGGTGGTGTGTGGTTGGTGGGTATGTGGGTGGTGGGTATGTGTCATGGTGGGTGGTGAGTTGTGTGTGATGGTGGGTGGTGTCATGGTGGGTGGTGTCATGGTGGGTGGTGTCATGGTGGGTGGTGTGTAAGTAATGGTGGGTGGTGGGTGATGTGTTGTACGTGGTATGTGGGTGGTGGGTGATGTGATGTACGTGGTATGTGGGTGGTGAGTTGTGTCTGATGTCGGGTGGTGTGTCATGGTGGGTGGTGTGGAAGTAATGGTGGGTGGTATGTGGGTGGTGGGTATGTGGGTGGTGGGTGATGTATTGTACGTGATATGTGGGTGGTGAGTTGTGTGTGATGGTGGGTGGTGTGTCATGGTGGGTGGTGTGGAAGTAATGGTGGGTGGTATGTGGGTGGTGGGTGGTATGTGGGTGGTGTGATGGTGGGTGATGTGTGGCAGGATGGTGTGTAGGTTTGATATGTGGCGGTGGGTGATTTGGTATGAGGTGGTGGGTTATGTGATGTACGTGGTATGTGGGTGGTGGGTGGTGTGATGGTGGGTGGTGTGTCATGGTGGGTGGTGTGTAAGTAATGGTGGGTGTTGGGTGGTGTATGATGGTGGGTGGTGGGTGATGTGTTGTACGTGGTATGTGGGTGGTGGGTGGTGGGTGGTGTGATGGTGGGTGGTATGTGGGTGGTGGGTGATTTGGTATGAGGTGGTGGGTGATGTGTTGTACGTGGTATGTGGGTGGTGGGTGGTGTGTGGGTGGTGGGTGGTGTGTAAGTTAATGGTGGTATGAGGTGATGAGTGGGTGGTGGGTGGTATGTGGGTGGTGGGTGATGTGTGGTACGTTGTATGTGGGTGGTGGGTGGTGTCATGGTGGGTGGTGAGTTGTGTGTGATGGTGGGTGATGTCATGGTGGGTGGTGTGTAAGTAATGGTGGATGGTGGGTGATGTGTTGTACGTGGTATGTGGGTGGTGGGTGATGTGATGTACGTGGTATGTGGGTGGTGAGTTGTGTCTGATGGTGGGTGGTGTGTCATGGTGGGTGGTGTCATGGTGGGTGGTGTGTAAGTAATGGTGGGTGGTGGGTGATGTGTTGTACGTGGTATGTGGGTGGTGGGTGATGTGATGTACGTGGTATGTGGGTGGTGAGTTGTGTCTGATGGTGGGTGGTGTGTCATGGTGGGTGGTGTGGAAGTAATAGTGGGTGGTATGTGGGTGGTGGGTATGTGGGTGGTGGGTGATGTATTGTACGTGATATGTGGGTGGTGAGTTGTGTGTGATGGTGGGTGGTGTGTCATGGTGGGTGGTGTGGAAGTAATGGTGGGTGGTATGTGGGTGGTGGGTGGTATGTGGGTGGTGTGATGGTGGGTGATGTGTGGCAGGATGGTGTGTAGGTTTGATATGTGGCGGTGTGTGATTTGGTATGAGGTGGTGGGTGATGTGTTGTACGTGGTATGTGGGTGGTGGGTGGTGGGTGGTGTGATGGTGGGTGGTATGTGGGTGGTGGGTGATTTGGTATGAGGTGGTGGGTGATGTGTTGTACGTGGTATGTGGGTGGTGGGTGGTGGGTGGTGTGTGGGTGGTGGGTGGTGTGTAAGTTAATGGTGGTATGAGGTGATGAGTGGGTGGTGGGTGGTATGTGGGTGGTGGGTGATGTGTGGTACGTGGTATGTGGGTGGTGGGTGGTGTCATGGTGGGTGGTGAGTTTTGTGTGATGGTGGGTGATGTCATGGTGGGTGGTGTGGAAGTAATGGTGGATGGTGGGTGATGTGTTGTACGTGGTATGTGGGTGGTGGGTGATATGATGTACGTGGTATGTGGGTGGTGAGTTGTGTCTGATGGTGGGTGGTGTGTCATGGTGGGTGGTGTGGAAGTAATGGTGGGTGATATGTGGGTGGTGGGTATGTGGGTGGTGGGTATGTGGGTGGTGGGTGGTGTGATGGTGAGTGGTGTCATGGTGGGTGGTGTGTGGGTGGTGAGTTGTGTGTGATGGTGGGTGGTGTCATGGTGGGTGGTGTGGAAGTAATGGTGGGTGGTATGTGCGTGGTGGGTGGTATGTGGGTGGTGGGTATGTGGGTGGTGGGTATGTGGGTGGTGGGTGGTGTGATGGTGGGTGGTGTCATGGTGGGTGGTGTGTGGGTGGTGAGTTGTGTGTGATGGTGGATGGTGTCATGGTGGGTGGTGTGGAAGTAATGGTGGGTGGTATGTGGGTGATGGGTGGTATGTGGGTGGTGGGTATGTGGGTGGTGGGTGGTGTGATGGTGGGTGGTGTCATGGTGGGTGGTGTGTGGGTGGTGAGTTGTGTGTGATGGTGGGTGGTGTGTCATGGTGGGTGGTGTGGAAGTAATGGTGGGTGGTATGTGGGTGGTGGGTGGTATGTGGGTGGTGGGTATGTGGGTGGTGGGTTTTGTGGGTGGTGGGTGGTGTGATGGTGGGTGGTGTGTCATGGTGGGTGGTGAGTTGTGTGTGATGGTGGGTGGTGTCATGGTGGGTGGTGTGGAAGTAATGGTGGGTGGTATGTGGGTGGTGGGTGGTATGTGGGTGGGTGGTATGTGGGTGGTGGGTGGTATGTGGGTGGTGGGTATGTGGGTGGTGGGTGGTGTGTGATGGTGGGTGGTGTCATGGTGGGTGGTGTGGAAGTAATGGTGGGTGGTATGTGGGTGGTGGGTGGTATGTGGGTGGTGGGTATGTGGGTGGTGGGTGGTGTGATGGTGGGTGGTGTGTCATGGTGGGTGGTGTGTGGGTGGTGAGTTGTGTGTGATGGTGGGTTGTGTGTCATGGTGGGTCGTGTGAAAGTAATGGTGGGTGGTATGTGGGTGGTGGGTATGTGGGTTTGTGGGTGGTGGGTGGTATGTGGTATGTGGGTGGTAAGTTGTGTGTGATGGTGGGTGGTGTGTAAGTAATGGTGGGTGGTGGTTGGTATGTGGGTGGTGGGTGGTATGTGGGTGGTTGGTGGTGTGTAATGGTGGGTGGTGTCATGGTGGGTGGTGTGGAAGTAATGGTGGGTGGTATGTGGGTGATGGGTGGTATGTGGGTGGTGGGTGATGTGTGGTACGTGGTATGTGGGTGGTGTGTGGTGTCATGGTGGGTGGTGAGTTGTGTGTGATGGTGGGTGATGTGTGGCAGGGTGGTGTAAAGGTTTGCTATGTGGCGGTAGGTGATTTGGTATGAGGTGGTGGGTGATGTGTGGGTGGTGAGTTGTGTGTGATGGTGGGTGGTATGTGGGTGGTGGGTGGTGTGATGGTAGGTGGTATGTGGGTGGTGGGTGATGTGTGGTACGTGGTATGTGGGTGGTGGGTGATGTGTGGTACGTGGTATGTGGGTGGTGGGTATGTGGGTGGTGGGTATGTTGGTTGTGGGTGGTGTGATGGTGGGTGGTGTCATGGTGGGTGGTGTGTGGGTGGTGAGTTGTGTGTGATGGTGGGTGGTGTCATGGTGGGTGGTGTGGAAGTAATGGTGGGTGGTATGTGGGTGGTGGGTATGTGGGTGCTGGGTGGTGTGATGGTGGGTGGTATGTGGGTGGTGGATGATGTGTGGTACGTGGTATGTGGGTGGTGGGTGATGTGTGGGTGGTGAGTTGTGTGTGATGGTGGGTCGTATGTGGGTGGTGGGTGGTGTGATGGTAGGTGGTATGTGGGCGGTGGGTGATTTGTGGTACGTGGTATGTGGGTGGTGGGTGGTGTGTCATGGTGGGTGGTGTGGAAGTAATGGTGGGTGGTATGTGGGTGGTGGGTATGTGGGTGGTAGGTATGTGGGTGCTGGGTGGTGTGATGTTGGGTGGTATGTGGGTGGTGGGTGATGTGTGGTACGTGGTATGTGGGTGGTGGGTATGTGGGTGGTGGGTATGTTGGTTGTGGGTGGTGTGATGGTGGGTGGTGTCATGGTGGGTGGTGTGTGGGTGGTGAGTTGTGGGTGATAGTGGGTGGTGTGTCATGGTGGGTGGTGTGGAAGTAATGGTGGGTGGTATGTGGGTGGTGGGTGGTATGTGGGTGGTGGGTATGTGGGTGGTGGGTATGTGGGTGGTGGGTGGTGTCATGGTGGGTGGTGTGTGGGTGGTGAGTTGTGTGTGATGGTGGGTGGTGTCATGGTAGGTGGTGTGGAAGTAATGGTGGGTGGTATGTGGGTGGTGGGTGGTATGTGGGTGGTGGGTATGTGGGTGGTGGGTATGTGGGTGGTGGGTGGTGTGATGGTGGGTGGTGTCATGGTGGGTGGTGTGTGGGTGGTGAGTTGTGTGTGATGGTGGGTGGTGTGATGGTGGGTGGTGTGATGGTGGGTGGTATGTGGGTGGTGGGTGATGTGTGGTACGTGGTATGTGGGTGGTGGGTGGTGTCATGGTGGGTGGTGAGTTGTGTGTGATGGTGGGTGATGTGTGGCAGGGTGGTGTGTAGGTTTGATATGTGGCGGTGGGTGATTTGATATGAGGTAGTGGGTATGTGGGTGGTGGGTATGTGGGTGGTGGGTATGTGGGTGGTGGGTATGTGGGTGGTGGGTGGTCTGTCATGGTGGGTGGTGAGTTGTGTGTGATGGTGGGTGGTGTGTCATGGTGGGTGGTGTGGAAGTAATGGTGGGTGGTATGTGGGTGGTGGGTATGTGGGTGGTAGGTATGTGGGTGCTGGGTGGTGTGATGGTGGGTGGTATGTGGGTGGTGGGTGATGTGTGGTACGTGGTATGTGGGTGGTGGGTGGTATGTGGGTGGTGGGTGATGTGTGGTACGTGGTATGTGGGTGGTGGGTGGTGTGTCATGGTGGGTGGTGTGTGGGTGGTGTGTATGTGGGTGGTGGGTATGTGGGTGGTGGGTATGTGGGTGGTGGGTGGTGAGTTGTGTGTGATGGTGGGTGGTGTCATGGTGGGTGGTGTGGAAGTAATGGTGGGTGGTATGTGGGTGGTGGGTATGTGAGGTACGTGGTATGTGGGTGGTGGGTATGTGGGTGGTGGGTGGTGTGATGGTGGGTGGTATGTGAGTGGTGGGTGATGTGTGGTACGTGGTATGTGGGTGGTGGGTGGTGTGTCATGGTGGGTGGTGTGGAAGTAATGGTGGGTGGTATGTGGGTGGTGGGTATGTGGGTGGTAGGTATGTGGGTGCTGGGTGGTGTGATGGTGGGTGGTATGTGGGTGGTGGGTGATGTGTGGTACGTGGTATGTGGGTGGTGGGTGATGTGTGGGTGGTGAGTTGTGTGTGATGGTGGGTGGTGTGGAAGTAATGGTGGGTGGTATGTGGGTGGTGGGTGGTATGTGGGTGGTGGGTATGTGGGTGGTGGGTGGTGTGATGGTGAGTGGTGTCATGGTGGGTGGTGTGTGGGTGGTGAGTTGTGTGTGATGGTGGGTGGTGTCATGGTGGGTGGTGTGGAAGTAATGGTGGGTGGTATGTGGCTGGTGGGTGGTATGTGGGTGGTGGGTATGTGGGTGCTGGGTGGTGTGATGGTGGGTGGTATGTGGGTAGTGGGTGATGTGTGGTACGTGGTATGTGGGTGGTGGGTGGTGTGTCATGGTGGGTGGTGAGTTGTCTGTGATGGTGGGTGATGTGTGGCAGGGTGGTGTGTAGGTTTGATATGTGGCGGTGGGTGATTTGGTATGAGGTGGTGGGTTATGTGTGGTACGTGGTATGTGGGTGGTGGGTGGTGTGTCATGGTGGGTGGTGAGTTGTGTGTGATGGTGGGTGGTGTCATGGTGGGTGGTGTGGAAGTAATGGTGGGTGGTATGTGGTTCGTGGGTGGTATGTGGGTGATGGGTATGTGGATCTGGGTGGTGTG
Organism: Theretra japonica; assembly: GCA_033459515.1. Lineage (NCBI taxonomy): Eukaryota > Metazoa > Arthropoda > Insecta > Lepidoptera > Sphingidae > Theretra > Theretra japonica. Next base: position 23,620 of record JAPMUD010000085.1, read on the forward strand.
ATGGTGGGTGGTATGTGGGTGGTGGGTGATGTGTGGTACGTGGTATGTGGGTGGTGGGTGGTGTGTCATGGTGGGTGGTGAGTTGTATGTGATGGTGGGTGATGTGTGGCAGGGTGGTGTGTAGGTTTGATATGTGGCGGTGGGTGATTTGGTATGAGGTGGTGGGTTATGTGTGGTACGTGGTATGTGGGTGGTGGGTGGTGTGTCATGGTGGGTGGTGAGTTGTGTGTGATGGTGGGTGGTGTCATGGTGGGTGGTGTGGAAGTAATGGTGGGTGGTATGTGGGTGATGGGTTGTATGTGGGTGGTGGGTATGTGGGTGGTGGGTATGTGGGTGGTTGGTATGTGGGTGGTGGGTATGTGGGTGGTGGGTGGTGTGTCATGGTGGGTGGTGAGTTGTGTGTGATGGTGGGTGGTGTGTCATGGTGGGTGGTGTGGAAGTAATGGTGGGTGGTATGTGGGTGGTGGGTGGTGTGATGGTGGGTGGTGTCATGGTGGGTGGTGTGTGGGTGGTGGGTGATGTGTGGTACGTGGTATGTGGGTGGTGGGTGGTGTGTCATGGTGGGTGGTGTGTGGGTGGTGGGTATGTGTCCTGGTGGGCGGTGAGTTGTGTGTGATGGTGGGTGGTGTCATGGTGGGTGGTGTCATGGTGGGTGGTGTGTAAGTAATGGTGGGTGGTGGGTGATGTGTTGTACGTGGTATGTGGGTGGTGGGTGATGTGATGTACGTGGTATGTGGGTGGTGAGTTGTGTCTGATGGTGGGTGGTGTGTCATGGTGGGTGGTGTGGAAGTAATGGTGGGTGGTATGTGGGTGGTGGGTATGTGGGTGGTGGGTGATGTATTGTACGTGATATGTGGGTGGTGAGTTGTGTGTGATGGTGGGTGGTGTGTCATGGTGGGTGGTGTGGAAGTAATGGTGGGTGGTATGTGGGTGGTGGGTGGTATGTGGGTGGTGTGATGTTGGGTGATGTGTGGCAGGATGGTGTGTAGGTTTGATATGTGGCGGTGGGTGATTTGGTATGAGGTGGTGGGTTATGTGATGTACGTGGTATGTGGGTGGTGGGTGGTGTGATGGTGGGTGGTGTGTCATGGTGGGTGGTGTGTAAGAAATGGTGGGTGTTGGGTGGTGTATGATGGTGGGTGGTGTATGATGGTGGGTGGTGGGTGATGTGTTGTACGTGGTATGTGGGTGGTGGGTGGTGGGTGGTGTGATGGTGGGTGGTATGTGGGTGGTGGGTGATTTGGTATGTGGGTGGTGGGTGATGTGATGTACGTGGTATGTGGGTGGTGAGTTGTGTCTGATGGTGGGTGGTGTGTCATGGTGGGTGGTGTGGAAGTAATGGTGGGTGGTATGTGGGTGGTGGGTATGTGGGTGGTGGGTGATGTATTGTACGTGATATGTGGGTGGTGAGTTGTGTGTGATGGTGGGTGGTGTGTCATGGTGGGTGGTGTGGAAGTAATGGTGGGTGGTATGTGGGTGGTGGGTGGTATGTGGGTGGTGTGATGGTGGGTGATGTGTGGCAGGATGGTGTGTAGGTTTGATATGTGGCGGTGGGTGATTTGGTATGAGGTGGTGGGTTATGTGATGTACGTGGTATGTGGGTGGTGGGTGGTGTGATGGTGGGTGGTGTGTCATGGTGGGTGGTGTGTAAGTAATGGTGGGTGTTGGGTGGTGTATGATGGTGGGTGGTGTATGATGGTGGGTGGTGGGTGATGTGTTGTACGTGGTATGTGGGTGGTGGGTGGTGGGTGGTGTGTGGGTGGTGGGTGGTGTGTAAGTTAATGGTGGTATGAGGTGATGAGTGGGTGGTGGGTGGTATGTGGGTGGTGGGTGATGTGTGGTACGTGGTATGTGGGTGGTGGGTGGTGTCATGGTGGGTGGTGAGTTGTGTGTGATGGTGGGTGATGTCATGGTGGGTGGTGTGTAAGTAATGGTGGATGGTGGGTGATGTGTTGTACGTGGTATGTGGGTGGTGGGTGATGTGATGTACGTGGTATGTGGGTGGTGAGTTGTGTCTGATGGTGGGTGGTGTGTCATGGTGGGTGGTGTGGAAGTAATGGTGGGTGGTATGTGGGTGGTGGGTATGTGGGTGGTGGGTATGTGGGTGGTGGGTGGTGTGATGGTGAGTGGTGTCATGGTGGGTGGTGTGTGGGTGGTGAGTTGTGTGTGATGGTGGGTGGTGTCATGGTGGGTGGTGTGGAAGTAATGGTGGGTGGTATGTGGGTGGTGGGTGGTATGTGGGTGATGGGTATGTGGGTGCTGGGTGGTGTGATGGTGGGTGGTATGTGGGTGGTGGGTGATGTGTGGTACGTGGTATGTGGGTGGTGGGTGGTGTGTCATGGTGGGTGGTGAGTTGTATGTGATGGTGGGTGATGTGTGGCAGGGTGGTGTGTAGGTTTGATATGTGGCGGTGGGTGATTTGGTATGAGGTGGTGGGTTATGTGTGGTACGTGGTATGTGGGTGGTGGGTGGTGTGTCATGGTGGGTGGTGAGTTGTGTGTGATGGTGGGTGGTGTCATGGTGGGTGGTGTGGAAGTAATGGTGGGTGGTATGTGGGTGATGGGTTGTATGTGGGTGGTGGGAATGTGGGTGGTGGTTATGTGGGTGGTGGGTATGTGGGTGGTGGGTATGTGGGTTGTGGGTATGTGGGTGGTGGGTATGTGGGTGGTGGGTGGTGTGTCATGGTGAGTGGTGAGTTGTGTGTGATGGTGGGTGGTGTCATGGTGGGTGGTGTGGAAGTAATGGTGGGTGGTATGTGGGTGATGGGTTGTATGTGGGTGGTGGGTATGTGGGTGGTGGGTATGTGGGTGGTGGGTGGTGTGATGGTGGGTGGTATGTGGGTGGTGGGTGATGTGTGGTACGTGGTATGTGGGTGGTGGGTGGTGTCATGGTGGGTGGTGTGGAAGTAATGGTGGGTGGTATGTGGGTGGTAGGTGGTATGTGGGTGGTGGGTATGTGGGTGCTGGGTGGTGTGATGGTGGGTGGTATGTGGGTAGTGGGTGATGTGTGGTACGTGGTATGTGGGTGGTGGGTGGTGTGTCATGGTGGGTGGTGAGTTGTCTGTGATGGTGGGTGATGTGTGGCAGGGTGGTGTGTAGGTTTGATATGTGGCGGTGGGTGATTTGGTATGAGGTGGTGGGTTATGTGTGGTACGTGGTATGTGGGTGGTGGGTGGTGTGTCATGGTGGGTGGTGAGTTGTGTGTGATGGTGGGTGGTGTCATGGTGGGTGGTGTGGAAGTAATGGTGGGTGGTATGTGGTTCGTGGGTGGTATGTGGGTGATGGGTATGTGGATCTGGGTGGTGTGATGGTGGGTGGTATGTGGGTGGTGGGTGATGTGTGGTACGTGGTATGTGGGTGGTGGGTGGTGTGTCATGGTGGGTGGTGAGTTGTATGTGATGGTGGGTGATGTGTGGCAGGGTGGTGTGTAGGTTTGATATGTGGCGGTGGGTGATTTGGTATGAGGTGGTGGGTTATGTGTGGTACGTGGTATGTGGGTGGTGGGTGGTGTGTCATGGTGGGTGGTGAGTTGTGTGTGATGGTGGGTGGTGTCATGGTGGGTGGTGTGGAAGTAATGGTGGGTGGTATGTGGGTGATGGGTTGTATGTGGGTGGTGGGTATGTGGGTGGTGGGTATGTGGGTGGTTGGTATGTGGGTGGTGGGTATGTGGGTGGTGGGTGGTGTGTCATGGTGGGTGGTGAGTTGTGTGTGATGGTGGGTGGTGTGTCATGGTGGGTGGTGTGGAAGTAATGGTGGGTGGTATGTGGGTGGTGGGTGGTGTGATGGTGGGTGGTGTCATGGTGGGTGGTGTGTGGGTGGTGGGTGATGTGTGGTACGTGGTATGTGGGTGGTGGGTGGTGTGTCATGGTGGGTGGTGTGTGGGTGGTGGGTATGTGTCCTGGTGGGCGGTGAGTTGTGTGTGATGGTGGGTGGTGTCATGGTGGGTGGTGTCATGGTGGGTGGTGTGTAAGTAATGGTGGGTGGTGGGTGATGTGTTGTACGTGGTATGTGGGTGGTGGGTGATGTGATGTACGTGGTATGTGGGTGGTGAGTTGTGTCTGATGGTGGGTGGTGTGTCATGGTGGGTGGTGTGGAAGTAATGGTGGGTGGTATGTGGGTGGTGGGTATGTGGGTGGTGGGTGATGTATTGTACGTGATATGTGGGTGGTGAGTTGTGTGTGATGGTGGGTGGTGTGTCATGGTGGGTGGTGTGGAAGTAATGGTGGGTGGTATGTGGGTGGTGGGTGGTATGTGGGTGGTGTGATGTTGGGTGATGTGTGGCAGGATGGTGTGTAGGTTTGATATGTGGCGGTGGGTGATTTGGTATGAGGTGGTGGGTTATGTGATGTACGTGGTATGTGGGTGGTGGGTGGTGTGATGGTGGGTGGTGTGTCATGGTGGGTGGTGTGTAAGAAATGGTGGGTGTTGGGTGGTGTATGATGGTGGGTGGTGTATGATGGTGGGTGGTGGGTGATGTGTTGTACGTGGTATGTGGGTGGTGGGTGGTGGGTGGTGTGATGGTGGGTGGTATGTGGGTGGTGGGTGATTTGGTATGTGGGTGGTGGGTGATGTGATGTACGTGGTATGTGGGTGGTGAGTTGTGTCTGATGGTGGGTGGTGTGTCATGGTGGGTGGTGTGGAAGTAATGGTGGGTGGTATGTGGGTGGTGGGTATGTGGGTGGTGGGTGATGTATTGTACGTGATATGTGGGTGGTGAGTTGTGTGTGATGGTGGGTGGTGTGTCATGGTGGGTGGTGTGGAAGTAATGGTGGGTGGTATGTGGGTGGTGGGTGGTATGTGGGTGGTGTGATGGTGGGTGATGTGTGGCAGGATGGTGTGTAGGTTTGATATGTGGCGGTGGGTGATTTGGTATGAGGTGGTGGGTTATGTGATGTACGTGGTATGTGGGTGGTGGGTGGTGTGATGGTGGGTGGTGTGTCATGGTGGGTGGTGTGTAAGTAATGGTGGGTGTTGGGTGGTGTATGATGGTGGGTGGTGTATGATGGTGGGTGGTGGGTGATGTGTTGTACGTGGTATGTGGGTGGTGGGTGGTGGGTGGTGTGATGGTGGGTGGTATGTGGGTGGTGGGTGATTTGGTATGAGGTGGTGGGTGATGTGTTGTACGTGGTATGTGGGTGGTGGGTGGTGGGTGGTGTGTGGGTGGTGGGTGGTGTGTAAGTTAATGGTGGTATGAGGTGATGAGTGGGTGGTGGGTGGTATGTGGGTGGTGGGTGATGTGTGGTACGTGGTATGTGGGTGGTGCGTGGTGTCATGGTGGGTGGTGAGTTGTGTGTGATGGTGGGTGATGTCATGGTGGGTGGTGTGTAAGTAATGGTGGATGGTGGGTGATGTGTTGTACGTGGTATGTGGGTGGTGGGTGATGTGATGTACGTGGTATGTGGGTGGTGAGTTGTGTCTGATGGTGGGTGGTGTGTCATGGTGGGTGGTGTGGAAGTAATGGTGGGTGGTATGTGGGTGGTGGGTATGTGGGTGGTGGGTATGTGGGTGGTGGGTGGTGTGATGGTGAGTGGTGTCATGGTGGGTGGTGTGTGGGTGGTGAGTTGTGTGTGATGGTGGGTGGTGTCATGGTGGGTGGTGTGGAAGTAATGGTGGGTGGTATGTGGGTGGTGGGTGGTATGTGGGTGATGGGTATGTGGGTGCTGGGTGGTGTGATGGTGGGTGGTATGTGGGTGGTGGGTGATGTGTGGTACGTGGTATGTGGGTGGTGGGTGGTGTGTCATGGTGGGTGGTGAGTTGTATGTGATGGTGGGTGATGTGTGGCAGGGTGGTGTGTAGGTTTGATATGTGGCGGTGGGTGATTTGGTATGAGGTGGTGGGTTATGTGATGTACGTGGTACGTGGGTGGTGGGTGGTGTGATGGTGGGTGGTGTGTAAGTAATGGTGGGTGGTGGGTGGTGTATGATGGTGGGTGGTGTATGATGGTGGGTGGTGGGTGATGTGTTGTACGTGGTATGTGGGTGGTGGGTGGTGGGTGGTGTGTGGGTGGTGGGTGGTGTGTAAGTTAATGGTGGTATGAGGTGATGAGTGGGTGGTGGGTGGTATGTGGGTGGTGGGTGATGTGTGGTACGTGGTATGTGGGTGGTGGGTGGTGTCATGGTGGGTGGTGAGTTGTGTGTGATGGTGGGTGATGTCATGGTGGGTGGTGTGTAAGTAATGGTGGATGGTGGGTGATGTGTTGTACGTGGTATGTGGGTGGTGGGTGATATGATGTACGTGGTATGTGGGTGGTGAGTTGTGTCTGATGGTGGGTGGTGTGTCATGGTGGGTGGTGTGTCATGGTGGGTGGTGTGGTAGTAATGGTGGGTGATATGTGGGTGGTGGGTATGTGGGTGGTGGGTATGTGGGTGGTGGGTATGTGGGTGGTGGGTGGTGTGATGGTGAGTGGTGTCATGGTGGGTGGTGTGTGGGTGGTGAGTTGTGTGTGATGGTGGGTGGTGTCATGGTGGGTGGTGTGGAAGTAATGGTGGGTGGTATGTGGGTGGTGGGTGGTATGTGGGTGATGGGTATGTGGGTGCTGGGTGGTGTGATGGTGGGTGGTATGTGGGTGGTGGGTGATGTGTGGTACGTGGTATGTGGGTGGTGGGTGGTGTGTCATGGTGGGTGGTGAGTTGTATGTGATGGTGGGTGATGTGTGGCAGGGTGGTGTGTAGGTTTGATATGTGGCGGTGGGTGATTTGGTATGAGGTGGTGGGTTATGTGTGGTACGTGGTATGTGGGTGGTGGGTGGTGTGTCATGGTGGGTGGTGAGTTGTGTGTGATGGTGGGTGGTGTCATGGTGGGTGGTGTGGAAGTAATGGTGGGTGGTATGTGGGTGATGGGTTGTATGTGGGTGGTGGGTATGTGGGTGGTGGGTATGTGGGTGGTGGGTATGTGGGTGGTGGGTATGTGGGTGGTGTGTGGTGTGTCATGGTAGGTGGTGAGTTGTGTGTGATGGTGGGTGGTGTGTCATGGTGGGTGGTGTGGAAGTAATGGTGGGTGGTATGTGAGTGGTGGGTGGTGTGATGGTGGGTGGTGTCATGGTGGGTGGTGTGTGGGTGGTGGGTGATGTGTGGTACGTGGTATGTGGGTGGTGGGTGGTGTGTCATGGTGGGTGGTGTGTGGTTGGTGGGTATGTGGGTGGTGGGTATGTGTCATGGTGGGTGGTGAGTTGTGTGTGATGGTGGGTGGTGTCATGGTGGGTGGTGTCATGGTGGGTGGTGTCATGGTGGGTGGTGTGTAAGTAATGGTGGGTGGTGGGTGATGTGTTGTACGTGGTATGTGGGTGGTGGGTGATGTGATGTACGTGGTATGTGGGTGGTGAGTTGTGTCTGATGTCGGGTGGTGTGTCATGGTGGGTGGTGTGGAAGTAATGGTGGGTGGTATGTGGGTGGTGGGTATGTGGGTGGTGGGTGATGTATTGTACGTGATATGTGGGTGGTGAGTTGTGTGTGATGGTGGGTGGTGTGTCATGGTGGGTGGTGTGGAAGTAATGGTGGGTGGTATGTGGGTGGTGGGTGGTATGTGGGTGGTGTGATGGTGGGTGATGTGTGGCAGGATGGTGTGTAGGTTTGATATGTGGCGGTGGGTGATTTGGTATGAGGTGGTGGGTTATGTGATGTACGTGGTATGTGGGTGGTGGGTGGTGTGATGGTGGGTGGTGTGTCATGGTGGGTGGTGTGTAAGTAATGGTGGGTGTTGGGTGGTGTATGATGGTGGGTGGTGGGTGATGTGTTGTACGTGGTATGTGGGTGGTGGGTGGTGGGTGGTGTGATGGTGGGTGGTATGTGGGTGGTGGGTGATTTGGTATGAGGTGGTGGGTGATGTGTTGTACGTGGTATGTGGGTGGTGGGTGGTGTGTGGGTGGTGGGTGGTGTGTAAGTTAATGGTGGTATGAGGTGATGAGTGGGTGGTGGGTGGTATGTGGGTGGTGGGTGATGTGTGGTACGTTGTATGTGGGTGGTGGGTGGTGTCATGGTGGGTGGTGAGTTGTGTGTGATGGTGGGTGATGTCATGGTGGGTGGTGTGTAAGTAATGGTGGATGGTGGGTGATGTGTTGTACGTGGTATGTGGGTGGTGGGTGATGTGATGTACGTGGTATGTGGGTGGTGAGTTGTGTCTGATGGTGGGTGGTGTGTCATGGTGGGTGGTGTCATGGTGGGTGGTGTGTAAGTAATGGTGGGTGGTGGGTGATGTGTTGTACGTGGTATGTGGGTGGTGGGTGATGTGATGTACGTGGTATGTGGGTGGTGAGTTGTGTCTGATGGTGGGTGGTGTGTCATGGTGGGTGGTGTGGAAGTAATAGTGGGTGGTATGTGGGTGGTGGGTATGTGGGTGGTGGGTGATGTATTGTACGTGATATGTGGGTGGTGAGTTGTGTGTGATGGTGGGTGGTGTGTCATGGTGGGTGGTGTGGAAGTAATGGTGGGTGGTATGTGGGTGGTGGGTGGTATGTGGGTGGTGTGATGGTGGGTGATGTGTGGCAGGATGGTGTGTAGGTTTGATATGTGGCGGTGTGTGATTTGGTATGAGGTGGTGGGTGATGTGTTGTACGTGGTATGTGGGTGGTGGGTGGTGGGTGGTGTGATGGTGGGTGGTATGTGGGTGGTGGGTGATTTGGTATGAGGTGGTGGGTGATGTGTTGTACGTGGTATGTGGGTGGTGGGTGGTGGGTGGTGTGTGGGTGGTGGGTGGTGTGTAAGTTAATGGTGGTATGAGGTGATGAGTGGGTGGTGGGTGGTATGTGGGTGGTGGGTGATGTGTGGTACGTGGTATGTGGGTGGTGGGTGGTGTCATGGTGGGTGGTGAGTTTTGTGTGATGGTGGGTGATGTCATGGTGGGTGGTGTGGAAGTAATGGTGGATGGTGGGTGATGTGTTGTACGTGGTATGTGGGTGGTGGGTGATATGATGTACGTGGTATGTGGGTGGTGAGTTGTGTCTGATGGTGGGTGGTGTGTCATGGTGGGTGGTGTGGAAGTAATGGTGGGTGATATGTGGGTGGTGGGTATGTGGGTGGTGGGTATGTGGGTGGTGGGTGGTGTGATGGTGAGTGGTGTCATGGTGGGTGGTGTGTGGGTGGTGAGTTGTGTGTGATGGTGGGTGGTGTCATGGTGGGTGGTGTGGAAGTAATGGTGGGTGGTATGTGCGTGGTGGGTGGTATGTGGGTGGTGGGTATGTGGGTGGTGGGTATGTGGGTGGTGGGTGGTGTGATGGTGGGTGGTGTCATGGTGGGTGGTGTGTGGGTGGTGAGTTGTGTGTGATGGTGGATGGTGTCATGGTGGGTGGTGTGGAAGTAATGGTGGGTGGTATGTGGGTGATGGGTGGTATGTGGGTGGTGGGTATGTGGGTGGTGGGTGGTGTGATGGTGGGTGGTGTCATGGTGGGTGGTGTGTGGGTGGTGAGTTGTGTGTGATGGTGGGTGGTGTGTCATGGTGGGTGGTGTGGAAGTAATGGTGGGTGGTATGTGGGTGGTGGGTGGTATGTGGGTGGTGGGTATGTGGGTGGTGGGTTTTGTGGGTGGTGGGTGGTGTGATGGTGGGTGGTGTGTCATGGTGGGTGGTGAGTTGTGTGTGATGGTGGGTGGTGTCATGGTGGGTGGTGTGGAAGTAATGGTGGGTGGTATGTGGGTGGTGGGTGGTATGTGGGTGGGTGGTATGTGGGTGGTGGGTGGTATGTGGGTGGTGGGTATGTGGGTGGTGGGTGGTGTGTGATGGTGGGTGGTGTCATGGTGGATGGTGTGGAAGTAATGGTGGGTGGTATGTGGGTGGTGGGTGGTATGTGGGTGGTGGGTATGTGGGTGGTGGGTGGTGTGATGGTGGGTGGTGTGTCATGGTGGGTGGTGTGTGGGTGGTGAGTTGTGTGTGATGGTGGGTTGTGTGTCATGGTGGGTCGTGTGAAAGTAATGGTGGGTGGTATGTGGGTGGTGGGTATGTGGGTTTGTGGGTGGTGGGTGGTATGTGGTATGTGGGTGGTAAGTTGTGTGTGATGGTGGGTGGTGTGTAAGTAATGGTGGGTGGTGGTTGGTATGTGGGTGGTGGGTGGTATGTGGGTGGTTGGTGGTGTGTAATGGTGGGTGGTGTCATGGTGGGTGGTGTGGAAGTAATGGTGGGTGGTATGTGGGTGATGGGTGGTATGTGGGTGGTGGGTGATGTGTGGTACGTGGTATGTGGGTGGTGTGTGGTGTCATGGTGGGTGGTGAGTTGTGTGTGATGGTGGGTGATGTGTGGCAGGGTGGTGTAAAGGTTTGCTATGTGGCGGTAGGTGATTTGGTATGAGGTGGTGGGTGATGTGTGGGTGGTGAGTTGTGTGTGATGGTGGGTGGTATGTGGGTGGTGGGTGGTGTGATGGTAGGTGGTATGTGGGTGGTGGGTGATGTGTGGTACGTGGTATGTGGGTGGTGGGTGATGTGTGGTACGTGGTATGTGGGTGGTGGGTATGTGGGTGGTGGGTATGTTGGTTGTGGGTGGTGTGATGGTGGGTGGTGTCATGGTGGGTGGTGTGTGGGTGGTGAGTTGTGTGTGATGGTGGGTGGTGTCATGGTGGGTGGTGTGGAAGTAATGGTGGGTGGTATGTGGGTGGTGGGTATGTGGGTGCTGGGTGGTGTGATGGTGGGTGGTATGTGGGTGGTGGATGATGTGTGGTACGTGGTATGTGGGTGGTGGGTGATGTGTGGGTGGTGAGTTGTGTGTGATGGTGGGTCGTATGTGGGTGGTGGGTGGTGTGATGGTAGGTGGTATGTGGGCGGTGGGTGATTTGTGGTACGTGGTATGTGGGTGGTGGGTGGTGTGTCATGGTGGGTGGTGTGGAAGTAATGGTGGGTGGTATGTGGGTGGTGGGTATGTGGGTGGTAGGTATGTGGGTGCTGGGTGGTGTGATGTTGGGTGGTATGTGGGTGGTGGGTGATGTGTGGTACGTGGTATGTGGGTGGTGGGTATGTGGGTGGTGGGTATGTTGGTTGTGGGTGGTGTGATGGTGGGTGGTGTCATGGTGGGTGGTGTGTGGGTGGTGAGTTGTGGGTGATAGTGGGTGGTGTGTCATGGTGGGTGGTGTGGAAGTAATGGTGGGTGGTATGTGGGTGGTGGGTGGTATGTGGGTGGTGGGTATGTGGGTGGTGGGTATGTGGGTGGTGGGTGGTGTCATGGTGGGTGGTGTGTGGGTGGTGAGTTGTATGTGATGGTGGGTGGTGTCATGGTAGGTGGTGTGGAAGTAATGGTGGGTGGTATGTGGGTGGTGGGTGGTATGTGGGTGGTGGGTATGTGGGTGGTGGGTATGTGGGTGGTGGGTGGTGTGATGGTGGGTGGTGTCATGGTGGGTGGTGTGTGGGTGGTGAGTTGTGTGTGATGGTGGGTGGTGTGATGGTGGGTGGTGTGATGGTGGGTGGTATGTGGGTGGTGGGTGATGTGTGGTACGTGGTATGTGGGTGGTGGGTGGTGTCATGGTGAGTGGTGAGTTGTGTGTGATGGTGGGTGATGTGTGGCAGGGTGGTGTGTAGGTTTGATATGTGGCGGTGGGTGATTTGATATGAGGTAGTGGGTATGTGGGTGGTGGGTATGTGGGTGGTGGGTGGTCTGTCATGGTGGGTGGTGAGTTGTGTGTGATGGTGGGTGGTGTGTCATGGTGGGTGGTGTGGAAGTAATGGTGGGTGGTATGTGGGTGGTGAGTTGTGTGTGATGGTGGGTGGTGTCATGGTGGGTGGTGTGGAAGTAATGGTGGGTGGTATGTGGGTGATTGGTGGTATGTGGGTGGTGGGTGGTGTGATGGAGGGTGGTATGTGGGTGGTGGGTGATGTGTGGTACGTGGTATGTGGGTGGTGGGTGGTGTGTCATGGTGGGTGGTGTGTGGGTGGTGTGTATGTGGGTGGTGGGTATGTGGGTGGTGGGTATGTGGGTGGTGGGTGGTGAGTTGTGTGTGATGGTGGGTGGTGTCATGGTGGGTGGTGTGGAAGTAATGGTGGGTGGTATGTGGGTGGTGGGTATGTGAGGTACGTGGTATGTGGGTGGTGGGTATGTGGGTGGTGGGTGGTGTGATGGTGGGTGGTATGTGAGTGGTGGGTGATGTGTGGTACGTGGTATGTGGGTGGTGGGTGGTGTGTCATGGTGGGTGGTGTGGAAGTAATGGTGGGTGGTATGTGGGTGGTGGGTATGTGGGTGGTAGGTATGTGGGTGCTGGGTGGTGTGATGGTGGGTGGTATGTGGTTGGTGGGTGATGTGTGGTACGTGGTATGTGGGTGGTGGGTGATGTGTGGGTGGTGAGTTGTGTGTGATGGTGGGTGGTGTGGAAGTAATGGTGGGTGGTATGTGGGTGGTGGGTGGTATGTGGGTGGTGGGTATGTGGGTGGTGGGTGGTGTGATGGTGAGTGGTGTCATGGTGGGTGGTGTGTGGGTGGTGAGTTGTGTGTGATGGTGGGTGGTGTCATGGTGGGTGGTGTGGAAGTAATGGTGGGTGGTATGTGGCTGGTGGGTGGTATGTGGGTGGTGGGTATGTGGGTGCTGGGTGGTGTGATGGTGGGTGGTATGTGGGTAGTGGGTGATGTGTGGTACGTGGTATGTGGGTGGTGGGTGGTGTGTCATGGTGGGTGGTGAGTTGTCTGTGATGGTGGGTGATGTGTGGCAGGGTGGTGTGTAGGTTTGATATGTGGCGGTGGGTGATTTGGTATGAGGTGGTGGGTTATGTGTGGTACGTGGTATGTGGGTGGTGGGTGGTGTGTCATGGTGGGTGGTGAGTTGTGTGTGATGGTGGGTGGTGTCATGGTGGGTGGTGTGGAAGTAATGGTGGGTGGTATGTGGTTCGTGGGTGGTATGTGGGTGATGGGTATGTGGATCTGGGTGGTGTGATGGTGGGTGGTATGTGGGTGGTGGGTGATGTGTGGTACGTGGTATGTGGGTGGTGGGTGGTGTGTCATGGTGGGTGGTGAGTTGTATGTGATGGTGGGTGATGTGTGGCAGGGTGGTGTGTAGGTTTGATATGTGGCGGTGGGTGATTTGGTATGAGGTGGTGGGTTATGTGTGGTACGTGGTATGTGGGTGGTGGGTGGTGTGTCATGGTGGGTGGTGAGTTGTGTGTGATGGTGGGTGGTGTCATGGTGGGTGGTGTGGAAGTAATGGTGGGTGGTATGTGGGTGATGGGTTGTATGTGGGTGGTGGGTATGTGGGTGGTGGGTATGTGGGTGGTTGGTATGTGGGTGGTGGGTATGTGGGTGGTGGGTGGTGTGTCATGGTGGGTGGTGAGTTGTGTGTGATGGTGGGTGGTGTGTCATGGTGGGTGGTGTGGAAGTAATGGTGGGTGGTATGTGGGTGGTGGGTGGTGTGATGGTGGGTGGTGTCATGGTGGGTGGTGTGTGGGTGGTGGGTGATGTGTGGTACGTGGTATGTGGGTGGTGGGTGGTGTGTCATGGTGGGTGGTGTGTGGGTGGTGGGTATGTGTCCTGGTGGGCGGTGAGTTGTGTGTGATGGTGGGTGGTGTCATGGTGGGTGGTGTCATGGTGGGTGGTGTGTAAGTAATGGTGGGTGGTGGGTGATGTGTTGTACGTGGTATGTGGGTGGTGGGTGATGTGATGTACGTGGTATGTGGGTGGTGAGTTGTGTCTGATGGTGGGTGGTGTGTCATGGTGGGTGGTGTGGAAGTAATGGTGGGTGGTATGTGGGTGGTGGGTATGTGGGTGGTGGGTGATGTATTGTACGTGATATGTGGGTGGTGAGTTGTGTGTGATGGTGGGTGGTGTGTCATGGTGGGTGGTGTGGAAGTAATGGTGGGTGGTATGTGGGTGGTGGGTGGTATGTGGGTGGTGTGATGTTGGGTGATGTGTGGCAGGATGGTGTGTAGGTTTGATATGTGGCGGTGGGTGATTTGGTATGAGGTGGTGGGTTATGTGATGTACGTGGTATGTGGGTGGTGGGTGGTGTGATGGTGGGTGGTGTGTCATGGTGGGTGGTGTGTAAGAAATGGTGGGTGTTGGGTGGTGTATGATGGTGGGTGGTGTATGATGGTGGGTGGTGGGTGATGTGTTGTACGTGGTATGTGGGTGGTGGGTGGTGGGTGGTGTGATGGTGGGTGGTATGTGGGTGGTGGGTGATTTGGTATGTGGGTGGTGGGTGATGTGATGTACGTGGTATGTGGGTGGTGAGTTGTGTCTGATGGTGGGTGGTGTGTCATGGTGGGTGGTGTGGAAGTAATGGTGGGTGGTATGTGGGTGGTGGGTATGTGGGTGGTGGGTGATGTATTGTACGTGATATGTGGGTGGTGAGTTGTGTGTGATGGTGGGTGGTGTGTCATGGTGGGTGGTGTGGAAGTAATGGTGGGTGGTATGTGGGTGGTGGGTGGTATGTGGGTGGTGTGATGGTGGGTGATGTGTGGCAGGATGGTGTGTAGGTTTGATATGTGGCGGTGGGTGATTTGGTATGAGGTGGTGGGTTATGTGATGTACGTGGTATGTGGGTGGTGGGTGGTGTGATGGTGGGTGGTGTGTCATGGTGGGTGGTGTGTAAGTAATGGTGGGTGTTGGGTGGTGTATGATGGTGGGTGGTGTATGATGGTGGGTGGTGGGTGATGTGTTGTACGTGGTATGTGGGTGGTGGGTGGTGGGTGGTGTGATGGTGGGTGGTATGTGGGTGGTGGGTGATTTGGTATGAGGTGGTGGGTGATGTGTTGTACGTGGTATGTGGGTGGTGGGTGGTGGGTGGTGTGTGGGTGGTGGGTGGTGTGTAAGTTAATGGTGGTATGAGGTGATGAGTGGGTGGTGGGTGGTATGTGGGTGGTGGGTGATGTGTGGTACGTGGTATGTGGGTGGTGGGTGGTGTCATGGTGGGTGGTGAGTTGTGTGTGATGGTGGGTGATGTCATGGTGGGTGGTGTGTAAGTAATGGTGGATGGTGGGTGATGTGTTGTACGTGGTATGTGGGTGGTGGGTGATGTGATGTACGTGGTATGTGGGTGGTGAGTTGTGTCTGATGGTGGGTGGTGTGTCATGGTGGGTGGTGTGGAAGTAATGGTGGGTGGTATGTGGGTGGTGGGTATGTGGGTGGTGGGTATGTGGGTGGTGGGTGGTGTGATGGTGAGTGGTGTCATGGTGGGTGGTGTGTGGGTGGTGAGTTGTGTGTGATGGTGGGTGGTGTCATGGTGGGTGGTGTGGAAGTAATGGTGGGTGGTATGTGGGTGGTGGGTGGTATGTGGGTGATGGGTATGTGGGTGCTGGGTGGTGTGATGGTGGGTGGTATGTGGGTGGTGGGTGATGTGTGGTACGTGGTATGTGGGTGGTGGGTGGTGTGTCATGGTGGGTGGTGAGTTGTATGTGATGGTGGGTGATGTGTGGCAGGGTGGTGTGTAGGTTTGATATGTGGCGGTGGGTGATTTGGTATGAGGTGGTGGGTTATGTGTGGTACGTGGTATGTGGGTGGTGGGTGGTGTGTCATGGTGGGTGGTGAGTTGTGTGTGATGGTGGGTGGTGTCATGGTGGGTGGTGTGGAAGTAATGGTGGGTGGTATGTGGGTGATGGGTTGTATGTGGGTGGTGGGAATGTGGGTGGTGGTTATGTGGGTGGTGGGTATGTGGGTGGTGGGTATGTGGGTTGTGGGTATGTGGGTGGTGGGTATGTGGGTGGTGGGTGGTGTGTCATGGTGAGTGGTGAGTTGTGTGTGATGGTGGGTGGTGTCATGGTGGGTGGTGTGGAAGTAATGGTGGGTGGTATGTGGGTGATGGGTTGTATGTGGGTGGTGGGTATGTGGGTGGTGGGTATGTGGGTGGTGGGTGGTGTGATGGTGGGTGGTATGTGGGTGGTGGGTGATGTGTGGTACGTGGTATGTGGGTGGTGGGTGGTGTCATGGTGGGTGGTGTGGAAGTAATGGTGGGTGGTATGTGGGTGGTAGGTGGTATGTGGGTGGTGGGTATGTGGGTGCTGGGTGGTGTGATGGTGGGTGGTATGTGGGTAGTGGGTGATGTGTGGTACGTGGTATGTGGGTGGTGGGTGGTGTGTCATGGTGGGTGGTGAGTTGTCTGTGATGGTGGGTGATGTGTGGCAGGGTGGTGTGTAGGTTTGATATGTGGCGGTGGGTGATTTGGTATGAGGTGGTGGGTTATGTGTGGTACGTGGTATGTGGGTGGTGGGTGGTGTGTCATGGTGGGTGGTGAGTTGTGTGTGATGGTGGGTGGTGTCATGGTGGGTGGTGTGGAAGTAATGGTGGGTGGTATGTGGTTCGTGGGTGGTATGTGGGTGATGGGTATGTGGATCTGGGTGGTGTGATGGTGGGTGGTATGTGGGTGGTGGGTGATGTGTGGTACGTGGTATGTGGGTGGTGGGTGGTGTGTCATGGTGGGTGGTGAGTTGTATGTGATGGTGGGTGATGTGTGGCAGGGTGGTGTGTAGGTTTGATATGTGGCGGTGGGTGATTTGGTATGAGGTGGTGGGTTATGTGTGGTACGTGGTATGTGGGTGGTGGGTGGTGTGTCATGGTGGGTGGTGAGTTGTGTGTGATGGTGGGTGGTGTCATGGTGGGTGGTGTGGAAGTAATGGTGGGTGGTATGTGGGTGATGGGTTGTATGTGGGTGGTGGGTATGTGGGTGGTGGGTATGTGGGTGGTTGGTATGTGGGTGGTGGGTATGTGGGTGGTGGGTGGTGTGTCATGGTGGGTGGTGAGTTGTGTGTGATGGTGGGTGGTGTGTCATGGTGGGTGGTGTGGAAGTAATGGTGGGTGGTATGTGGGTGGTGGGTGGTGTGATGGTGGGTGGTGTCATGGTGGGTGGTGTGTGGGTGGTGGGTGATGTGTGGTACGTGGTATGTGGGTGGTGGGTGGTGTGTCATGGTGGGTGGTGTGTGGGTGGTGGGTATGTGTCCTGGTGGGCGGTGAGTTGTGTGTGATGGTGGGTGGTGTCATGGTGGGTGGTGTCATGGTGGGTGGTGTGTAAGTAATGGTGGGTGGTGGGTGATGTGTTGTACGTGGTATGTGGGTGGTGGGTGATGTGATGTACGTGGTATGTGGGTGGTGAGTTGTGTCTGATGGTGGGTGGTGTGTCATGGTGGGTGGTGTGGAAGTAATGGTGGGTGGTATGTGGGTGGTGGGTATGTGGGTGGTGGGTGATGTATTGTACGTGATATGTGGGTGGTGAGTTGTGTGTGATGGTGGGTGGTGTGTCATGGTGGGTGGTGTGGAAGTAATGGTGGGTGGTATGTGGGTGGTGGGTGGTATGTGGGTGGTGTGATGTTGGGTGATGTGTGGCAGGATGGTGTGTAGGTTTGATATGTGGCGGTGGGTGATTTGGTATGAGGTGGTGGGTTATGTGATGTACGTGGTATGTGGGTGGTGGGTGGTGTGATGGTGGGTGGTGTGTCATGGTGGGTGGTGTGTAAGAAATGGTGGGTGTTGGGTGGTGTATGATGGTGGGTGGTGTATGATGGTGGGTGGTGGGTGATGTGTTGTACGTGGTATGTGGGTGGTGGGTGGTGGGTGGTGTGATGGTGGGTGGTATGTGGGTGGTGGGTGATTTGGTATGTGGGTGGTGGGTGATGTGATGTACGTGGTATGTGGGTGGTGAGTTGTGTCTGATGGTGGGTGGTGTGTCATGGTGGGTGGTGTGGAAGTAATGGTGGGTGGTATGTGGGTGGTGGGTATGTGGGTGGTGGGTGATGTATTGTACGTGATATGTGGGTGGTGAGTTGTGTGTGATGGTGGGTGGTGTGTCATGGTGGGTGGTGTGGAAGTAATGGTGGGTGGTATGTGGGTGGTGGGTGGTATGTGGGTGGTGTGATGGTGGGTGATGTGTGGCAGGATGGTGTGTAGGTTTGATATGTGGCGGTGGGTGATTTGGTATGAGGTGGTGGGTTATGTGATGTACGTGGTATGTGGGTGGTGGGTGGTGTGATGGTGGGTGGTGTGTCATGGTGGGTGGTGTGTAAGTAATGGTGGGTGTTGGGTGGTGTATGATGGTGGGTGGTGTATGATGGTGGGTGGTGGGTGATGTGTTGTACGTGGTATGTGGGTGGTGGGTGGTGGGTGGTGTGATGGTGGGTGGTATGTGGGTGGTGGGTGATTTGGTATGAGGTGGTGGGTGATGTGTTGTACGTGGTATGTGGGTGGTGGGTGGTGGGTGGTGTGTGGGTGGTGGGTGGTGTGTAAGTTAATGGTGGTATGAGGTGATGAGTGGGTGGTGGGTGGTATGTGGGTGGTGGGTGATGTGTGGTACGTGGTATGTGGGTGGTGGGTGGTGTCATGGTGGGTGGTGAGTTGTGTGTGATGGTGGGTGATGTCATGGTGGGTGGTGTGTAAGTAATGGTGGATGGTGGGTGATGTGTTGTACGTGGTATGTGGGTGGTGGGTGATGTGATGTACGTGGTATGTGGGTGGTGAGTTGTGTCTGATGGTGGGTGGTGTGTCATGGTGGGTGGTGTGGAAGTAATGGTGGGTGGTATGTGGGTGGTGGGTATGTGGGTGGTGGGTATGTGGGTGGTGGGTGGTGTGATGGTGAGTGGTGTCATGGTGGGTGGTGTGTGGGTGGTGAGTTGTGTGTGATGGTGGGTGGTGTCATGGTGGGTGGTGTGGAAGTAATGGTGGGTGGTATGTGGGTGGTGGGTGGTATGTGGGTGATGGGTATGTGGGTGCTGGGTGGTGTGATGGTGGGTGGTATGTGGGTGGTGGGTGATGTGTGGTACGTGGTATGTGGGTGGTGGGTGGTGTGTCATGGTGGGTGGTGAGTTGTATGTGATGGTGGGTGATGTGTGGCAGGGTGGTGTGTAGGTTTGATATGTGGCGGTGGGTGATTTGGTATGAGGTGGTGGGTTATGTGTGGTACGTGGTATGTGGGTGGTGGGTGGTGTGTCATGGTGGGTGGTGAGTTGTGTGTGATGGTGGGTGGTGTCATGGTGGGTGGTGTGGAAGTAATGGTGGGTGGTATGTGGGTGATGGGTTGTATGTGGGTGGTGGGAATGTGGGTGGTGGTT